>BBXU01001356.1:0-18495 GCA_001598975.1 Parachlorella kessleri | reverse complement strand
CCCCCCGCGCAAGCCGTTTGCCACCCCGACCACCACCACAGCATCCCCAGCAGGGGTGGGCCAAGAGCCTGTTCAGGCAGCCTGTGCATTTCCTGCTTGCCTGCCCGCTCCTTGAGGTACTGCCCCTGCTTGCACCGCACGCTGATGCCAAAGTCGATCGCCTTGAGCGGCGCGCCCTCCTCCTCGCTGGCAAATATAAACTGCGGCCACAGTAGGGTAGTGGTCGAGGACGGCAGACAGCAGGTGCTTGTCAGTTACGATCTGAGAGGTTGACAGCCACCTTCTCCCTGCCGGCAGCCGAAAGGCCCTGTGGAATCTTTGGAACCTTGGCATCTCTGACCACACCCAGCACACCCACTGCCCCACCCTTCACCAGACCAGCAGCTGCCAGGTGCTGCGGCGCTGGGTGCCGCCTTCCGCTGCCAGGCCAGCCGGAGGTTCACGGCCCCCCCAGCTTGCTCACGTTGTGGGGCTTGATGTCTCGCATGAGCACGCCCTTGGAGTGGCACACCGCCACCGTGCGCAGGACCTCCTTGACCAGCCTGGCCGCCTGCTTCTCGCTGTACCGATCCTGCCTGACCCTACACACATGCGAGCGGAGAGGGGGGGTCACATGCCTTGCAGCCTGGCCCAGTTGCAGTTGCCAGCTGGCTGGCACGTGCCCCCTGCAGGCGAGTCGCAGGGCTACCACGGAGCACCCAGCTAAGAGTGTCCTCCATGCACGCCTTTCATATCTAGCGACTGAGGTAGCGCCTGCAGGCCCCCCCCCAGTCTGGCGAGCACGCGGCCTCACCTGTCCCAGAGCTGGCCCCCGGTGCACAGCTCGATGACCAAGCGCACATCCGTGTCCGTCTCGTACGCGCCGTAGTAATAACAAACTGCACAGTAAAACCCAGGGGTCACCATGCCATACGTGGTTATGATGACGATAATCCCAAGCCTGCAGGAGCGGCCTCACACCCATCCAGGCAAGCCTTGCTGTGCATACCGTCCTGCTCATGCATGCCCGTCCGGCCGCCAGCAGGCTCCACAGGCCTGCCACCCACCATTGAGGCTCTTGCCCAGCTTCCTGGAGATGTCCACCTCATTGTACACTCGAGCGACAAAGTCCCGGTCCAGGAGCTCCCCGCCGGTACGGTCAAACACCTTGGGGATCACCTTGGCAGCAAACCTGCGGGTAGGTGCAGGGGTGGTGTGGGGTGGGGGGCAAGGACGCGGGGTGGGGGACGGGAGATGGGGGTGGGAGTGGGGGGTGGGGGGGGACTGCACTGCGACCAGCCCTGTGGGAGGCACTGCTGCTGCGCAGCACCCACACAGACACAGTCCCCCAGCAACAAAGTTGTGGCTGAGGAGCAGCATGACACGGGCCGCAGGAGGGTTAGAAAGGCGGGGAGAGAACGGGGGTTCCCAAACAAAATGATGCACGAGCGGACAGGGCCCACACAAAACAAAACGGGCACTGGAACAGTTGCTTGACAACACAGACCACACTTGACAGCATGCTCGTCCTAGGGCCTGCGGCACCACTCACCGCTCGCCAGTCGCCTTGTCTGTGCAGATGTGCACAGTGCTGGTTGCACCCTTGCCCACTGGCTCACCCAACTCATACTTTGCCGCAAAGCCCCGGCTGAAGCCAAGCTCGTTGAAGGTGGGGCTGGGCTCGATGCCAGTTTGCACGGGCTGAGGGCTGACTACTTGTGCCGTGGCCGTGATCGCTGGCTGCTTGCCCCGGGATCTGCGGCAATGAAGCCCGCTGCCCACCAGGCCTGACTTGAGGGAACCACAGGCTTGCGCGCTGAGACGGCATGTCCTTGGGTACGCTGCCCTGCATCCCACGCTACCTCGCCCACACTGGCTAGGCGCAGTGCGCTGCAGAACCATCACGACTTGACGTCGACAGCAAGACCGGGCCTCACAGCTTGCGAGGTGGGAATCTCAAGACCTTATCTCATGCTCAGTCCACGACCGTAAGCGGGCTACTAGCAGGATGCGTGACTAACTATGGTATCGAGCTGGCAATCTGCAGAGACGGTCACCAAGATCTTTCAGAAAGCGCCAGGTCTGACGTGGCTTAGTCACGAATCCCCCGTGGGCAGAATGTCTCGTTAGTCAGCTGGAAGTCCTTACTTGCAGCATCCGAATTCACAAGCCGCTGGTGGGATCAGACTAGGGAGATCTTGGAACAAGCAGCCCAGGCAGGTCGGTGCAGCCACATGACCCCCATTCAAAGCTCCAGCTCCAAGTCCAGCTGCGGGGGGTCCCTTGGTTCCCACCGTGGCGGACCGGCACTGCCTTACATAGCAGGCAACGTCAGTGCAGGCTCCCTGGAAGGCCACGCAAAGCAAATGGAGGTGCCCAACCAAGGAAGCTTGCTCAAAGTTGTTCAACAAACTAGCAAATCCCTCCAGAGCACAAGGCGCCACTGGGAAGGGATTGTGCTAAAGGCACAAATCACCCAAAAAGCTGCCTGCCTTGAGGCATAGGCAAGAGTTATCTGACAGGCGCACCCCAACAAAAAACTCCAGCCAGCAGATATGACACGGTGAGACTACGTGTCCCATACAACATGCACCGTCGCCGCGGGGGCTCTCGGTAGCATGTGCGCCTCCATCCTAACAGAATTCATGCTTCTCTCGAGAAGAGCACGCACTTCTCACACGCTCTTAGCCCCAGAAACAGCACCTTGCAACCCACACCTAGCTCATACACGATGCTGGGTCAGCACATCACACCACCAAGTGCATACCGTCAGTGCGTTGCTAATGTGCACAGCGCTTTGCGCCTGGCATTGGTACGTAGCATACCGCCCACAGACCTTCGTCCGTCCACCTCATAGCTCCGCCGAATCCTGACCCCACTGCTCCGTCTGTTGCTCTTGAGCCTCGACTTGCACACCCGCGTCCTCGCTTGTCATATCATCACTACTGCCTTCGGCTTCCCAGAAGGCATCGCCACCCCTTTGCCCCCCACCATGCAGGCTCAACCCTTCCAAGCTGTGCCGGAAATGCATCCCTCGCGCTGCAACCTCTCTCACTGCCTCAGCGTGCTGCTGCGCCTGCCCCCTGAGCAGCTGTGCCTGCCGCCGCGCCGGCTCTCTCACCGTCCCTGCGTGCTGTCTTGCCACCTCTGCACGCCTTTGCGCTTGCTCCCTCAGCGTTGCTGACATATGCCGCGCCTGTTCCCTCATCGGCTGACATGACTGCATGTTTCCGGGCCTGCTCTCCTACCGCCGCTGCCTGCTGCCGCGCCTGCTCTCTCGCCGCCCCTGTGTGCTGCCGCGCCTGCTCCTTCGCCGTGTCTGCGCGCTGCCGAGCCTGCTCGCTAGGCCCGACTGCTGGCCCCCGGGCCAGTTCCGCTGCCTGCAAAGTCCTACCAGGACCGCTGCTGGCCTGCTGAGCCACTCCCTGACCCCGCTGTCCAACCCTCTCACCGCTTCCCCGCTGCCCATTGTCGCAAGTGCCTGGCGGGACAGCGGCAGCAACAGACGGCTCTGCATCATCCTGCTGTGCCTGCTGCCCCAGCTGCTGCTGGGCCCGTGGTCGCAGCACCCCCGTAGCAGCCTCTGTTGCCCCGGAACCACCCCCAGCAGCCGCGGCCGAGCCCTGGTAGATGTTGTCGCCAGGCTGCCGCCAGCGCTCTCTGGCAGCCCACCGCCACGGCCTTGGTACCTCCTGCTGTCGCGAACGCTCAGCGGCCCTACCGATGGGTGCCACTGAATCCCAGGCAGCCAGTACAGCACCAAGTCGCTGCTGCCGTTCGGCCCTGGAGTTCTGCGCATCGTCAGCATTTGCATTGTTGGGAGCTACGGCTGAGGTTGGCAGGTGCACCAGCTGTTCCTGCTGCTGCTGGTCCGACGCATCAGGTGCCTTCGCGACAGTGGCTGTCGCCCCAGCCCCCGAGCCAACACCGGCCTCGGCAGTTGCCCACCGGCGAACACGCTCCCTCGCGGCCCGCAGCTGTGCTCCCCTAGCGGCCGCCTGCTGCCTTGGGGCTTGTGCACCGCCCCTGCCAACTCCTTCCAAGGCGTACCCCGCAAGCCCAGCCTGCTGCCGCCAGCTACTTGCAGGACTCGAGCCCTGAACCACATGGTTGCTGTCGTCCGCTTCTGTAGCTGAAGTGTGCTGCTGGCCCTGCTGCTGCTGCCGGGCCTGGAGGTCTGGTGCCTCCACTGCCCCAGAGCCAGCCCCAGCCCCAGCCTCACCACTTGCAGATCCGCGGGCACTGTCCCTGGCAGCCCGCCTGCGTGCCCGTGCCGCCTCCTGCTGCTCCTCCCGCTGCTGCGCCACCCGCCGCACCCGCAGCTGCTGCGCCTGCTGCTGCCGCTGGTGCCGGCGCACAGCCTCGCGGCGGCGCGCCTGAGCCCTCAGCGCAGCGGCCATCTCAGCATGTGCAGCATGCGCCATATCCGCTGGAGGCGCCAGCGCCCGTGCCCTCCCCTGCTGCTGCTGCTCTCCCCCGGGCAGCCACCCAGCCATGCGCCTGAATAGCCCCACGAACGGCATGTGGAGGGCAAAGCCGCCAGTCAGCCAGTCCTCAGGGTCGCCTGCCACGTCAGCATCGGGCGGGGGCCCCCAAGGCATCATGCCGCCAGCCAGCCAGGGGGGCATGGCTGCACCCTGGCCCCCAGGCCCCGTGGCCTGGCCCAAGGGCATGTGACCGCGGGTGGCATGGCAGCGGCCTGCGGCAGCAGCGACAGCATGAGGGTAGGAATTGACTACCACAGGTAGGGTTAGGATGTAGCGCTGCCTTGCACAGGTGTGCTTGGCACAGTTAGCTCCCCTTGCGCTGCTCGGGCAACCTGTCAGGAACTTTAGCCTGGTGCAGTGCTATCCCTCTTGTTCGCCTGCCATACCACCAAAAGATCAAGAGAAAAAGGCACTAGAAACGCAGGTACCGTTGCTTGTATTGCTATATGCGTTGTAAGCTGTCACCTCTAGATATTTATCCAGCTGCCCGGCTCCACACCACACAACTCACATTCTCGTAGGGCTTTCCCACACTCGTAGCAAAAGGAGTTTCCTGCAGGCACACAATCTCTTATCATCAACTAGACTACATAGCTAGCTATCCACAGCTCCAATCAGTCAGACAGTCTGGTCACTGACCTCCTGAGAAGCAGTAGTCTATCAACAGGCCAAGGTTATAACCTGGGTTAAGTCATGCTAATACAGCAGAACTGCCGCTTGCAGTCCTCCAATCAATTCTTTGCCCTCACCGCAGCGGCAGCGCATGGCATTGCAGCCTGAGGAGCGCTCTACCATGCACTTGCAGCGCGGGCACTGCCGCCACTTCTTCTTCCCCGCAAGGGACAGGAAGGCTCGGTCATCCTCCCCACGCATGTTGTCGGGCAGCTCCTGCATGGCAGCGGCAGGAAGCATGAGTCATGAGCAGGGTGGCAGAAAGGGAGGGGGGGAGGTGGTGTGAGGAGTGTCAAGTGTTATGGGACAACCAACCATGGTTTGGGAGTGCTGGGGGCAGACCAGAGCCTGTGATCAGGATTGGGAGCGCAACAGGCATCATGCATGACAAGGGCTGGAGCAGGACTGTCTATCTGACCTACTCTCCCTGCACCTGACCTCCTGGCCCGTGGCCCACCCTGCCAGGCCCGCATGCCGTCTGAAGTCGCCCACCAGGGGGCCTACCTGCAACGTCCCCCCCCTCCCTCACCAAGTCTTACCAAGCACCTGAACACCTCCCTGCCCCTACCCCCACCCACCCTAGCCTATCTCACCTTGAACTGCTGGCAGCTCAGCCCTGCATGCCATGGCACCCTGCACGCCGCGCACAGCGGCTGCTCGCAGTAGGGGCACTGCACCTCCGCGTCGCTGGGGGGCTCCCCATCCAGGAGCAGCAGCTGGGAGCAGGCCTTGTTTGGGCAGTACAGCTTGTGGGGCGCTGGGATGGCGGCCTCGGCCTCCAGCTGCAGCAGGCATAGCACACCCCAGGTTACTCACATACCATGTCTCGCCAATGAGCGCTGCGTACACCCAGGCAGGCACCCCCTGCCAAGCCAGCTCCCCAGCCACACGCACGCATGACAACCACCACCACCACCTCCACCCAGCCAAGGAAGCAGTTGCTCTGACCCAGAGGAAAACAACCCCTCTGGGTCGTAGCAACTGCCGTCCGCGGCTGCCAGCTAGCCCCTTCTCTGGGTAGGAACCCAGCACATGCGACACAGGTGCTGTTGCTGCCCTCACCATGCCCAGCACCTCCTGCGCCAGTTTTGCAATATGACTCCCAACCCCAACCCCCACACCCAGCCCCCAATCCTGGGTCGCTGCACCGCCCATCCACCATTGCCAACCATCCTTGCCTTCCTGTCTCAGGTGGCAATGGTACCGGGCTGCCCCCCCTGCTGCCCTCACCTTGCCCAGCACCTCCTGCTCCTCCCGCGTCAGCACCAGGTTGCACTCGGCCGTGGTGATGGCCCCGCCACAGCCCGGCAAGGGGCAGCCGACTGGGAAGGCGCGGTCCGCAACCTTGCAGGACACATACCCTCGCAAGCACCCCAGACAGAAGGGGTGCTTGCAGCCCACTGCAGAGGGGGGGCGACGGGTGGAGGGGGGTGGATGCATGCAGGAAGACTCAGCAGGGCAACCCAAGTGGAGGGCTCTTAGGCCACACTGAGCGTGCAGAACGCGGGAGCAGGGCAGCACCTGGGTGGTGGTCCGGACAACAAGAAGGGATGCAGGCTGTCAGGAGGTGACTCTGTCAGGTGAAGGAGCACCCACCGAGGGCGTGCTTGAAGTTGTCGTCTATGGCGTCAAAGCAGATGGGACACTGCTCAGGCACTGGCACTGCCTGCAAGGGCAGCGTAGAGGGTTTGTCATCGGCAGCCCACAGGTGTAAGGGCCAGAAGCTGGTCGGATAGTCCAGCACTGCCGGTTTACAACTCCGTATCCACTGCTCTCCGCTTTTAACACATATCGTATCCGATTGGCTCAATCCTTGGTTCCATATGATGAAAGATTCGGTACTACCAGAAAGAGTTGTGATGCCGAACAAATGGCCTCTCACCCGCTCGCCGGGGTCGCCCGCTCCAAAGTCTGTGCGCTGCACCTTGCCCTCATGCGTTTCCTCATCACTGTCTGCGTCCAGCAAGTCTATGACCTCCACCTCCCCAGGCCTTGGCCTTCGCCTTGGAAACGGCACTGCCTGCGGAAGCCAAGGTCATCTTATTGAGCAGCTTAACCATCGTGGCCACCCCCACAACACCACACCCCTGCCTGCAAGCTGGCCAGAGGTGAACTCACGGGCGCCGGGGCAGTGAGGTCAATGAAAGCGGTGTTTGCCATTCCTACTGGCTCGCGAAGGTAGGCTCGACAGCCACGTTCTGGAAGTCCAATGTCAGCACGCTCTCCAAGCGCATGGTGCAGTCCGAACGGTGCTCAACCGGGATTCGATAACCACTTCACTTCCTGCAGAGGGTCAGGTTGGCGCAAGCCTGCTGACTTGGCTTGGCGCTTGCCAACCTGGACCTCGGCCATTGGCGTTTGTCCCACGGCGATAATGGTGTAATCCACCTTGCTCTGGCCCAAGCTGGTAATTTTGGCAGTCATTTGTGCTGCTGTTCCTCTGCAAACCGTTCAAGGCTGTGCTGGAGGCTGAGCAGCAGCGGACCCCGTCATGGTCATGGCATGACGGGCCAAGTGACAGGCCTTGAGTGGCATTTGCCCCCGAGGTTGACAGGCAAGGGAAGTGTCGTGGGATGGGGGTTGCAGCGGCTACCTGAGATATTCAGTACCTTGGAAGGCTGCATTGGTTTGTGTCCCCGGCTGCTGGCTAAGCTATGGTACTTAAGCTAACTATTCATAAGCTACGGACCAGGCAGGACTAACTGCTGCTGAAGGGACTGGTCACATGCTGCCACCGACACTGTTCAAGACCCCTTGCCTACAACAGAGGTACGCTGCGAGAGCAGCGCCTTTAGGAACCCTGGACCCCTGCCAGGTCAAGCAAGACCTGGCTGCCTACCTAAACTGGAGAAATGAACACCATTATGCACTGGAGGAGGATGCTGGGGAGGACCCCAGTTCTCCTCTCGGCGCCCGCCATGAGACGATACGCTGGACTCAGTAACAAGCCCACGATTGTCCAAGCTGCACGGACCAATGACGAGGGGTTACTCATGTTTGGTTGACACGGGGGCAGCATGCTACTTCATCGACAGCTTGCAGGCACCCTGCTGCCATCGCCCAGTGTCAGCGCGCAATGAGCTGGCATAAGGGGCAGTTACAATGCTTCGGCATATGTGCTGTCATGAAGTAGCATGCTGCTCCCTTCTCAACCAGAAAAAGCAATTTCTGTCACTGGCTTTCTGTGCAGTTTGAAAAGTCGTGGGCTTGTTCTTTATGTCTACTGAAGCCAGGGTCTCATAGCGGACGCCATAAGGTGAACTGGGGCCTCCCCAGCGCCGCCTCCGGTGCGTAGTGGTGTGCGTCCTCCAATCCAGCTGCAAGTCCTGACCCGGCAGGGGTCCACGGTCCCCAAAGGCACCGGTCACATGATGCATACTCCTGTTGTGGGCAAAGGGTCTTGAACAGTGTTGGTGGCAGCGTGTGAACTAACAAGCCCTTCAGCAGCTGCTGTTCCTGGCTGTTTGGATCAGACCCGCAGGTGCGGTGGTCAGCACTGCAGGTGGGCTGGTACAGCACTAGCTAGGGCTGTGGGAGCTTCAGGTGCAGCAACCAAGGCCCGCTCTTCAGCTCCAGGGCAGGCGGCCATTCTAGTGCCTTGCGTGGCACATAGTGTATATTAGTGGACGTCATGAAGCTCGGTCGGTGAGGGAGTTCAGTGAGCCTCACCGCGTGTTCGGAATGGAGCTCCATTAAGACCCTTGAGGCGCAAGCGCCCAGGCCCGCAGCTTCCCACTAAGAGGTTTGACACCAATGGACCCCTCTGGCCACCCACATCTGTAAGCTGAGTTTTGATACCCAAAGATACTATATGTGTTGCAGCCCTTGGGATTGCTTTTAACTTGCACCAGTGTCAGTTGTGGAGCTTCAGCATCCAGCGCTGCAGGTTGCCGTGCTGGCTGTTGAGCTGAGAAACCTTGCTTTTCATCCTGTACGCTCACTGGTGGCACCACCGCGAAAGCACCGGCATGGATAGGCCGATCGAGAGCAGCCATGACGCAGACAGCCGCCCACGGCAGCTGAAGCGCGTCCTGCTGGTGGTCGACATGCAGCGGGACTTCCTTCCAGGAGGCGCAGGCAAGTTTTAGAAGGAGAACCAGCAACTGCCAGTGCACAACCTGCCAGTGCACTGCCTTAGCCCAGGGCTACGCCTGGACCAGCCCACACTATGTTTGCACCGCTGAGGCTGCTCAGTGACCTTCACCAGTCGGATTCACAGGCAGGAGGAAGCAGACTAGTGTTTTCACAGTGCAGTGGCTGTCCCTGAAGCTGACGGCTTGGTACCCATAATCAACCAGCTGATGAGGGACGAGCGGTTTGACGCCTGCCTGGCGACGAAGGACCACCACCCGCCGGTAAGCAGCACCTTCAGCTGAGGGACCTGAAACCCCGTGGGAACGGAGCGGACTCTGGTAGCCCTGTTTTGTTTATATGTGGCCTAGCACTACGGCTCTCCGTCACCCTGCGCGTCAGTTACAGCGTCATGGGGCCGCAGCCCCTTAGTCATACTATGCCCAATTGTTGCTTTGGCAAGGCACACGCCGCTGTGGGCGTGTGGAATAGATCACAACCCATGCAGGGACCAATCAGGAAGCCTCACCAACCATCCCTACGTCCAGTGCAGGACCACATCAGCTTTGCACCGCGGCATGAGGACGGGCAAGTGGGGGATGTGAGGCCCACTCCCAGCAAGAAGCACTCTGTCCAGCTGTTCAACTCACACTGTGTGGCTGGAACCCCCGGAGCGGATTTTGCAGGTGAGCATGGCGAGTGGACAGGCAAGTAGGGAAGTTGCACTTGGACTACTTCATTAGGCCTCGCTTGCTGCTCTGATCTGGCCAGGCACGCTCTCATGTACAGAGTCCATCCGAGGACAGCGGTGAAGCAGAGCGTTGAGGAGCGTGCCCTTGACCTCGCTAAATTCGCTATATGTCGGGCTTGCAGAGGGCTTGGAGACGTCTCATATCCAGCAGACGTTCCTCAAGGGCATGGACAAGGATAGAGAGGCTTTTAGCGGCTTCTATGACATGGGGCGCAAGCACAGCACAGGTAAGAAGCCCTACCGATTTGTAGCCCTGGTGGTGCTTGCTTTGGTGGCTTCGAACCTCAGCCATCTGTTACTTAGCATGCCCTCTTGCTTGTGTTGACTCTTTGGCATGGCGTTGTTATTGGCCTTGGTCTCCATGTTGCAGTGCTTGCTATGAGGCTTGCTGGCCTACCTTCGTCTCACACTTGGTTGGTGCGCTCAGTTGGGCTTGGAGCACCCCCGCCGTGCATCTTCCCTCACCGCACAACTGCATCTAGCACCCCAGACCGGCCGCCCTATCCCGCCTGCCTTGTCCCTGTCACACTCGCAGGACTGACAGAGTACCTTCGTGCCCACAGCACCGAGGAAGTTTTTGTGGTGGGCGTGGCTTTGGACTACTGCGTCAAGGCCACTGTGGCCGACAGCCTTCATGAGGGCTTCAAAACTTATGTCATTGTGGATGGGGCGAAGGCCGTGGATGCAGAGGAAGGTGTGACTGGGGAGTAGTGAGCGGGGAGGGACATGGCTGGGTGGCCGGTGATGCAAGCATGCCTGCTGTGGAGTACCGTGACAATTTTGTACTGGGAGGCTCGGCGGAGGTTCGGCTTTCAACAACTTGGTGCCCTGGCATCAACGTATGTATGTGACTTTGTCAGATGTTTCCGTGAGCCTGCAGCGGTGCCTGTGCCAGGCAGCCTGATGGCCGGGTGGTTGAGATAAACTGTAGTTTGTGCGCAGGGAGGCATGCCCTGGAAGAGCTTGAAGAGAAAGGAGCTGTGCTGGTGTCTGCGACCGACCTGGCGGGGGCTGCGGACGAAAAGGGCTCTTAGCTGCAACAAACGCAAGTCAGCACGCTGCAGGCTCATGAGGCTTAGGGCGGGCGGGGTTGCAAGGTGGTGAGCGGGCAAGCAATGCCTCACAGGTGTTGCCCTGAACGACACACCTGTGGCCCCGGCTTTGCTGCGGTGGGCTTTGAAATGGGGCGTTCCACCCCATCATCAGTGTTATCACAAGCTTGTTATGTCTGTAGCACATGACTAACCTAGGGTCCTTGACCTAACCTAAGGAAGGGGGCCCTAGAGCGCAGGTCGGCCGGAAGAAATACCCTTGAACCAGAACATGAACCTCTTTTTAGTATGAGTGGCAGGTAATGCGAACAGGGAGTGAGAGGTGAATTGTATTAGCATGGGTGGCAGGTAGTGCGAACAGGGAGTGAGAGTTGAGCTGGGCTGACAGGGCTGGAAGTGTATTGACAGGTGTTTTCTGCCGATAGCTGACTTGCCCACAGTCTAGCTATGACTGGCAGAGTGCTGACAGCGTGTAGCTGTGATATGGGCTTTCCCCCAGCATTGCATCCGTTGTAATGCCTCGCTGGATGGCCTTGCATAGGTGCAGCCGTTGTTGAGTAAGGCTTTCAGATCGCTTGGCCAGCCCTGCCATGAGTTCTGGTTCGCCCTTGCAGTGCAAGTTTCGTGCCAGACGTGTCTCTCAACACTGCAGTCTCTTCCTTGCCCTTGGCCGTACTGCAGAATGTGTGGTGGGCACCATCGCTCACATCTCTCCTCCATTTACTCTCCGCCAGGACGGTGCCACAGTCCAAAGATATGTTGCATTTCGCAGCGCCGCTGCGACCGCTGTTGGGCGGTCGAGATACAAGATAGCCCTATTAAGCAGTTCAGCAGCTTGTTAGCCAGGCGCATCCCCCACGTCTGGCCCCTCTGCCTGCTGCTCCCCAGCACCCTCTGTTGGTGGTTGCTGCTCGGCCTGCTGCCACCCCCCCTGCACTTCAAGTCGAGGCTGACCAGAAGAATCACCACCAGGCGCAACCCCAGGTCCATCCCCTCCACTTCTGTCAGCCTCGTGCCCTCCCTGCTGCTCCCCCTGCTGCTGCTGCTGCTCTCCTGCCTGAGCCGCTTGTGTGTCTGACTGTGCCAGCTGCGGCACTTCGCTCTGGTCGGTGGTGCGGGGCGTCTTGCTGGCCGAGGCCTCCGCGCCGCCAGCTGGTGCCGTTGAACGCTTCCTCCTGGATCCAGGCACGGGCTTGGGGGGTTGACTCAACCGTGCGGAACCAGAGAAAAAGCGCCAAGACGAGATCCTGTGGATAGCCAGGCAATCGGACTGCAGCGCCCTTCATTGGGGGATGCGCCATTATGTTACGGCAAACATACACCAGAGTCCCCGGCAGGATGCGCAGCTGACGAGCTACCTTAACACGGGAAGCCACGATGAGGGCAAGCGCAAACCCGCCCCTCCGGAGGCCATGCAAGGTAAGCAGCAAGCGCAAGCCGAGCTTGTGTCACCAGTGTCCATCCTGCCCATGTCTGTCTGTTACGGTAAGGCACACCCCGCCTGCTGCCCAGCCTGGTCTCACTCACTTCAGCTCGCCACGGGCGGCCCGCTCAGCGGCTCGCTGCTCTGCCCGCTGCCGCGCTTCGGCCTCCCTGGCCGCCTTGGCTTCTGCCGCCTTCCGCTCCCGCTCCTTTGCTGCCTCCTCATTCATGCGGCGCACCTCCCCCGGGTCCAGAAGCGCGGGCCGCTTGTTGGCTCGCGCTGCTGCTGCTGCTGCTGCTCCGCCGCCACGGCTGCCAGACCCCACAAAGAGTGCACCCTGTGGAAAAAGAGAGTGGGTGATGTGGGGTAACTTTTGGCTCTTGTGAGGGACCATGTGGACAGGCCAGTTCAAGGCGCCCAAGGTCCCTTCGGGAGGCTCTCCCAGTTTGCTGGCAGAAGGATAGAACCAGGCACAAAGGGCGGCTGAGAAGCACAGGAGCTGCCGTCAGTGGTGCTATATGTTGTCAGGTTGCACATGGCACTTGACTATGTAAGCAAGGCGGACGGCAGGCCGCAAAAACCTGAATGGGCTACGACAAAGGAGGGCCCTGGCAAACCTTGCCGACCCACCGTGCCGGAGTGTAGGCGCTGCACAGGCTTGCTGGGTAAGAAGAGGTCCGCCTGAGGCGTTGATGCTTGAGGGCGAGATGTGCGGGGTGCCCAGTGTGACAAACCCCCTGCATTGCAGGGCAGTGGTCATGGTCAACAGTCGATGTGAACACGACAGCTGGCCACTCGGCTACAAAAAGGAGCCTCTCACAGACAACCATGTGACTGCCCCTTGTCCTGGGACGACCAAGCAACCGCCGATGGTTCAGGGAGCGGAGCTTGCGGTGCACGGTGGCGTTCCAGCTAGAGTTCTTGCAGACTGCAGGCATGTAGCCTCTCACAACCACCATACGCTCCTGCACCCGCATGCTCCGACCACCAGCCACCCAACCCACGCATATACCTGCCATCTGGGCAGCCGCTCCGCCTGCTGGCCCACGCTGCGCTGTCGCCGCTGAGCTGCCAGCCTGGCGCGCGGAGGGCGCTTCGCTGGGCTGGCGCGCCCGAAAGTGCTGGTGCTGCGTTTCCGCTGGGCTGGACCCCACCACCCTCTGTCTCAGCTCCTGGTTAAGGTACAGCTCCTGCACGCAAAGCAGGCAAAGCAGGAGCTTTGACCTTGGTCACAAAGCTCCTCCAAGTCGAGGCTGACCACATACTCCCCAGACTGGCTGCATTGCCCGCTACTGCTGCGACTGCAGAGCTGACTGCTTGGGCCCCGTTCCCGTCCTGCTGGACTGGTTGAGGGTCAGGGAATAGGGAATAGTGTATATGCTGGACCGTGCACTCCAGGACCAGTGGAGGGAGTATAGAACCAGGACCATGCACAGGAGGGGGCAGACCTGGCTTATGCATATGGAGCGGTCAGCCATTTTGAGGTGAGGGTCTGCCTGGTAAAATGTGCATATTGTTACGCCTCATGGGGGGGGGCCAGCATGCAGCTGCCCCCGCCTGAACCCTTGCTGGGCTGCCTGATCTGTTCTGGGCTATGAGGCCCCCCTGGGGCCAGCCTGGCACTGACCTCCAGCGAGCGAAACACTGACGGGTCAGCACCCTCCAGCAGCTGCCGCAGCTCATTCAATGTCTTGCCCACCTGCGCAGCCAAATAAGCACAACGGTGTGCCCACGAGGGTTGGGCAGTTCACCGCCATCACTTGCCTCCTCTCCTGCCCCCCTGGGGGACTCCCGGCTGCCTGGCATCCTAGCAGGTTTGAGATGGAATCTCTTGGGATACTGTGCACTCCATGTGCGGCGGCTCGGTACATGAGTCACGAGTGATGGCCAGGTGGCTCGACTAGCAGGCTCTTCACGCACGAGCACCTCCAGCCAGGTCCGTGTGGCTAGCGGGCAGCCTGGCATGCCGTGGTTGCTGCCCAGAATCCTCACCCACCAGCTTGGAGTCTTTCAGAACCGCCTCCAAGTGTAGTCTGCCGTCGTAGGGACCCACGGCACGGGCAAGCACCCTCACCCACTCATCCCTGTGAAGCACACAGTGAACTACACTGCGGTCTGCTGGCCACTTTGCAGCACGGACCTGGCGTGGCGGGGCTCTGCCATGTGGGGACCCCATAGGGCGACCCCCTGCCTTACATCACAGGCGACCGCACCTGTCGCCGCAACCAACCTCAGCCATCTGCTGCAGCTCGGGTTGCAAGTCCCTCAAGTCCTTTTTACGCAAGAACAGTGGCGACAAGAGAAGCCTGGCGCGCACTAGAGGGTCCAGCGTCTCCCAGCGAGCCAACAGGTGCTCAAGGACGGGCTCCGAGAGCAGACCAGTGACGTTAGCGGCGCTCCAGTCGCCTGACAGCTTGGAAGAAACGTGCAAACCTAGATCTCTAGATGACTGCATGATGGGTTCGGCAGAGGTTTGGATAGCGGTGTCAACTACCAGCCCAGGCGCGGCTGTCCTCAATAGCTGGATCGCTTTCCTAGGTATCAAATGTGGTATCCAGGGCGCCATCCTGCTGCACCCATGCTGTGACCGGTCCACCGGAGTTGGTCCCATGGTCCCCCTGTCGGACTGTGCTGATCGTGGGCCGCTCCCTGCCCAAAAGCATTCCTGGGCTTCCTTCTTTCTCCTACACTAGTCGTGAGGAACTGCGTGCGAGCGGACAGCTGGGGGGGCGTCCTCGACACACCAAGGCCGCTTGCCAAAAGGGGCACGCGTGTTGACTAGGACCGTGGGCTCTCCAACTAGAGGTTGCCCTTAGTTGTGGTACTGTCATGGTGGGCCACTGCTCCTAAAAGCTTCACCGATCACTTGCAGGTGAGTGCAGCACATGCCATGCTGCATGGCGAGCCAGTACAATAAACAGTGAACCGTTGAAAGGCTCGTTCCGAATGATTTTACTATGAGTTTCACAAAGTGTTGGACCTGCATGGAAGCAGGTCGCACTTGCGTCCTTCCCCCCACCCCACACCGCCGGGTCACGGAAACGACGGCGTGTCTGTGTTATTACGCAGGGCACGAGCAAGCCATGAGGCGCCGCTTGACCACCCCCTGGGTGATACTTGTCATCTTGTTATGTTGCCTTGGCTTGGCAACCGCTGACATGGCTGCAGACAGTGAGTGCCTGCTGTCTTCCTAGAGTGCCTGATGTTCCCTGTTCCCACGCTATGCTTGCCACCTTAGTGTGCCCACAAACCTTTGCCTCCAAGGTCACCATAAGTGAACACTGCAGAGGCCATCCTGCTCCAGTGGAAGGGCACGCTGACCGCGTCAAACCCCGACAACGCCAGGCTCTTGGGCAGCTGGACGGAAGACACGCAGCCCTGCAATCCTCAAACTCTGGCGAGCAGCTGGGTGGGGCTGACGTGCGTCAACATCACGGTGCAACCGGGGCAGAGGAGGCCCGGGATAGAGGAGATGTGAGTAGGGGCGGCAAACCGCTTTGCGCTTTGCTGGGGGGCCGCCCTATTAGGCGTGCGGACTGCGGGAGCTGTCCCCCTGTGCTGATACAGCACAATCGGCACGGTGGTCGCTGGTTGAGTGGATGCTGGTCTGCCCCGGAAAGGCGGGCATGCCTAGGTTAGTGCAGCTGGATAGCGTGATAGTTACAGCTTTAAGCCCTCCTAAGGGACAGCACAGGAGCTTCTGGGACCTTGCCTGCTGCATGCAGCAAGCTGAGGGGGCTAGGACTCTCAGGGCCCCTGCCGCGGAGTTTTGTCAACCTCGGCGACACCCTCCGGCTGTGAGTGAAAAGTTGGGCTGCCTAGTAGGCTGCCTGTGTTGCGTGCATGTGTGTGGTTTCATACCGAGGTGCAGCACAGCGCTGGAAGATAACTGGAAACTACGTATTTTCACCTGCCTCTCCACCTACCATCTTGATGCCGTCCTTCCAGCTGAACACGGCCCAGAGTTCTCACTCCCCCCACTTTGGGCTGACCCCTTTCTGGAGCGGAAGTCCACCAGCCCCTCCTTTGCCACCTGCCTCACTCCGGTGCCTGTTGCTTATGCAGAGACCTCAGCGCAAACCAGCTGACTGGGGTGTTGCCCCCGGAGTGGGGCACCGGCTTCCCCCTCCTTCGGCAGCTCAACGTCAGCTCCAACCAGCTCAATGGCACCCTGCCAGGCAGCTGGGGCCAGGCGGGCGCGCTTCCCGCGCTTCGCCTGCTCGACCTCAGCAGCAACCAGCTAGCAGGCGGCTTCCCGGGGGCCTGGAGCCAGGCAGGGGCCTTCCCACAGCTGATCAACCTGTGAGTGGCCTGCCCTGGACACAGTTGAAATGGCCAGGCTGGGTGCTGCTGGGGGACTTTGGCAGCGCCACCCCCAAGCCTGGAGGGGAGCAGTGGCTGTGCTTTCTGTCTGTCTGTTTGTCTGCCTGGGCCTTCAAGCTTTCCTAGCGCACATGGATAGCACCTGTCGTCGAGCAAGGCCAGTGGAGCGCTGCCTGGGTGCTGGTGCTGCTGCTGCTGCTGCCTCTTGGCCGCACGGCCTGCAGAGCCTACCCGTGTACATGGTGCTAACATGCGCACAGGTATCACCACTTACCAGGGGCATCACCCCCACCTCACTATAGCTGCACTGGTGGGGTCCCGGCCAGCTTGAAACATAGACGCTGCCTGGGGGCTGTGCTGCAGGGTAATGATGCCAGGCAACCCCAGCATGTGTGGGCCGTTCCCGCCAAAGAACACCACCGCCTTGGCGTTCCAGGGGCAGGGGGGCAGCGTTACATACTCCACCCGGCTCCGGCCCTGCCCATGTAAGTATGCCTAGCACAGCATCGTTCCACCTGACAGGCAGCGGTAGACTGTGTGTCAGCCCGGCTGCCTACGTGGGTTAGCCTCAAAGTACAATGTGGCTGTAGTTTGGTTCGCCGGCTGGCTTTAGTTCCCATCGTGGATGGTCACAGTTTACACTTGCACCAAGGTGCTTCCCTTTGTGCCTTGCCCCATTGCAGCCCCGCCACCACCGCCCCGGCCGCCCCCGCCCAGCCCCCCTCCTCCCAGCCCACCCCCGCCCAGCCCGCCACCACCCAGCCCACCTCCACCCAGCCCCCTACCACCCAGCCCGCCACCACCCAGCCCCCCTCCTCCTGTGCGCTCCCCTCCACCCCCCAAGTCCCCCAGCCCTCCCCCTCCCCAATCACCCTCCCCGCCCCCCAAGCAGCAGCAAGGGACTCAGTCAGCGCCGCCGGCGCCCCCTCCCAAGTCCCTGCCGCCTCCGCCACCCAGTCGGAGCCCCCCTCCTCCGCCATCCCCTCAGCCCCTCCCCCCGCCCCCTCGTGCTCCTTCCCCCTCTCCTCCCCCAAACAGCCCCTTGCCCCGAAGCTCGCCCCCTCCTCCCAGGCCACCACCCTCTCCTGTGGTGGGGCCAGGATCCCCACCACTTGCCAGCCGCTCCCCACCACCCCCTCCTCCCGGCCCAGGGACCCCTAGCAGCAGCGTGGCCCTCACCCTGGCCTTGGTGGGGATCGAGCCTCAGGAGCTAAACGCCAATGCCACCACACAGCAAGCACTAGCGGATGTGGTGGCTGCTGCTGCTGGTACCCCCACTGCGGCCTTCCAGCAAGCCGGCGGTTTGAGTATGGTGAGCATGGCAAGCAGTATGACACCGCTAAGCAAGTTCACAGCAGGGGCTAGCCTGGGTGTCACCTTGCTGTCTCCATGCCTGGCAGTGACGTGCAATGCTCAGATGTATGTCTTGATACCCAGCATCCTCGCCTTGTGTACCCAGCATGAGGCATATCACTTGCCTTGCACCTTGTCTGCAGTCTTACAGCCCAAGCCCCGTGCCGTCTCCTCCACCACGCAGTCGAAGGCTTCAGGCTATGGTAAGTTGCAGCAGATGCGCTGCGCCGAACACTTCTGTGTCTGTGGGTGACATGCATCCCACTGAGAATGTGCTAGCTTGTGGGGCGTGTGCATCCAAGGCGCACGGTGGGTGAGGGTCGATTTCTGTGAAGCCGCAGTGTGTGGCGTGTCCTCAGCTTGGGGCAATGGTCAGCCACCTAT
>BBXU01001355.1:0-33201 GCA_001598975.1 Parachlorella kessleri | reverse complement strand
TCACACACCCCCACCTTCCCCCCACCCCCAAAAGCACACACTCTCACTCGGGGCAATGTTGAGATGGACCCAGTAAAGATGGACCCAGTAAATCCTGTTGCTGCTGCTGCTGTCCCTTCCAGGTGCCAACAAAGCTGGAGGCTGCCATGGTACCCGCGCTGGAGGCGTCCGGGTGCCAGAGCGTGCCATCACTAGGCACCGGCACCACCTCAGCCCGCTTCACTATCCCGGTGACCGGCTATGGTGAGAGATAGAGGAATTGATTAAGCCACGCCTGTGCATTTGGGTATGTATTACCTGGGGCAGCCTGACTGAGGTCCCATATGTAATTGGTGCGATACTGTCGGGCCATGCGCAGCTTGGGGGCTGGGCGCAGCAGGGTGGCTGCTGCTCCCCTGCCCGCATCAACTCATCCCCGCACGCACATCATCGGCTCGCCTTGTGTAGTCTGTCCCCTGCACCCCCGCCCAAGCCCGCCGGGTGCTGCTGCCAACGCTGCAGGCCAGTCCCAGCAGGTTATGTCCAGCCTGGCAGCCGCCCTGGGGCCCGGGCTAAACAGCACTCAGGCTTCTGTGGAGGAGGCTGTGGGGGCATGCCTGGTGCCCAACGCGAGCACCTGGAGTAGCCCTTGTAAGTAGCGCAGCTCGTCGCAACGAATCTGAGCGGTAGCTGGAGTTTGGGGCCACCTAGCCCAGCATAGCCAGCTGCCTTCCCGCCCGTGCTGACAGGGAGCCTCCCAAGCAGCAGGGCTCCCCCAGAGGAGCTGAGGTGGCGTGGGTATGGCTCTACCCTTGCGCTTGTCTATCCCAGGACATGAAGGCTTCAGAGGGTCTTGCACACAGCACTGAGCATGTGGGGTTGTGTGACTGTGCAGTTTCCCCTCCTCCTCCCAGCCCGGCCTCACCCAAGCCCAGCCCCCCAGCCAGCCTAATGCCACCAAGCCCTGGGGTGAGTCACACACACAGCACGCCTCGAGGAGTGCATGGCATGAGCGCTGTGAGCCCAGCGTGCTGCAAGGGCGCCGGCCTTTGTGCGCTTGCCTTACCCATTGCGCCAGCCTGTTGTGGGCTGTCCCTCCTCTATTGGGGTCGCCTGCCGGACGCGGGTTGAAGGGCATTACGCTGTATGTGCGCTTCACTGCTGCCATGCATACCTCCCCCTAGTTTGTCTAGGGCCTGTTCAAAATGAAGTCCCCCTTGCATTGAATCCTTGCAGGGCGTCAGCCCTTCGCCTTCAAGCCCCAGCCCCAGCTCCAGCCCCAGCCCTGAGCCGCCCCCCTCCCCCTCTGTCTCGCCTTCCGAGAGCCCAGCCCCGGGGCCCGACGCAGGCACCTCCCCTTCACTGCCCTTCTCCCCGCCGCCCCCCACCGATCCCTACCCCTCCCCGGACGGAGGGCCGTCCCCTGACCCCTACTTCAGCCCCACCCCTGACTACAGCCCCACCCCTGACTACAGCCCCAGCCCATCGCCCGGCGGCGATGTTAGGCCGCCACCTGACTACACCAGTCCCACACCCGACTATGGCGGTGGCGGGACACCAGACTACAGCAGCCCTACACCAGACTACAGCAGCCCTACACCTGATTACAGTAGTCCAACACCTGACTACAGCAGTCCAACACCAGACTATGGCACGCCCACGCCGGAATATGGCACTCCCACGCCGGTGTACAGTAGCCCTACACCCGATTATGGCAGCCCGACGCCAGACTACAGCAGCCCAACACCAGTGTATGGCACTCCTACACCAGACTACAGCACCCCCTCCCCTGGTTATAGCACCCCCACTCCTGATTACGGCACCCCAACGCCTACCTACGATGGAGGGACACCCAGCAGTGACTACAGCAATGTATCTCCGGTAAGTGCTGGCCATGCCACATGCATGCGCGCTGCCACGGTCAGGAGCCCCCCTAGGATCATGCCGCCTGCTCAGCAGCCCGTCACTCGCATGACCGTGTGCCGCCGGTCCCAAACAAGCAGGAGGAGGGGAGTACTGCGGAGTACTGCGCAGCTCTGCTTGTGGGGACGTCTGTGTGACCGAGCCCTGGTGGCTGCAAGGCCCTGTAGCTCTCTTGTCTTGGTGATGTCGAGCTTCAGGGGTGGTAGACTGGGCGAGGCCACAGAGGATGCTTGGGTGCCCTGCAGAGCCCCAGCGGGGGGTATGGTCCTTCTGGGTACCCCGGCGGTCCCTCAGGCTACCCAGCAGCCAGCCCTGCCTACCCGGGGACGAGCCCTGGGTATGAGGACTACCCCTACGGGCCCCCCAGCAACACAGGGCTGGCACCCGGGCCTAGCGACGGCACAGAAGGGGCCCACTGTGGCGTCAGGTAAGCTTCAGCCTGAGGCAGCTGTCGAGGGTGGAGGCTTGCGCGGGGCGCGGCCAGGAGAGACACAGTGGCGGGGAGGCGCTGCTTCATACCACCATCAGGGAGCCCAGCTGGGACCAGCTGGCAGGCAGGATCTTCATAAGGCAGCCAGGTGGGATTTGATATTGCAGATATCGTCAAGACGGCGCCTCACACATGCGCCAAGCGCCACTGCTGCCCCCGCTGAATTCAGGCCCTCGTGCCAGCTGCTGCTGGCCAACACCGGCTGCTGCGACAGCCAGGGCATCATTGCCACGTCGGCCTCCTTGGAAGTCTTGCTGCTGTGCAGCCGGGAGGTGGTGGGCATTGATGCCGCCTGCCTGGCTGTGGCTGACCCCTACACACAGGAGCTAGTAAATGCCTCGGTGGGTAACGGAGTGGTATCACCTCCAAGTCAGGGTAGTCAAGCAAATGTCAAGCAAAGATTGCTGCTGATGTATTGAAGCCAAATAGAGCCTGCAGCTGGTATACGGAGCATGTCAGTAACCGGGACTACAGCAGGGTTGGGTTTGTGGGGTGAGTGGGTGCAGGCGCAGCCCCAACACAGCCCCCCTGGCTGATTCGTGTCTACTATCTATAAACCAGGAGCGAGCACCCTGGCGCCTGACACTGTCCGTGCTGCTACCCTTGGTGCTGCACTGTGCAGGCTGTCATCCTGTCCCAGCCCTCCTCGCTGGCCACCCAGTTCCTGCTGGACCTCGACCCAGACACCCTGCTGACCGCCAGTGGGCAGAGCGGCTTGGCCCTGCTCCAGCTGGACTTTGCTAGGTACGGAACTAAGGGCCAGCCACCACTCTTGTGCGGGTTCGGTATCAGAGGGACCAGGGCGGCATCAGCTTCACGGCCGGCTGCTATCGTGCTGTCAGCAGGGGCCCCTGCAGCATGACCTGCTATGTTGGTGCCACTAGAGCTGAGCTGCCACATCTAGCCAGCGAGTGCCATGCCCACACCAGGCTACATGCATGTTCCCAGGCAACCCCTGGCATTTCACACACCTTGCACTTGCCGCTGGTGCGTCCCGCTGTGCGCTGGGTGCACAGCCTCTGCAACCCCTGGCCCTGTGCAGGAATGGCAGCGAGGCATGTGAGCTGGCCCTCCAGTCACCCTGCCTGTTTGGGGACGAGTCTGTGGAGGCCATGCCAGAGATTGAGCCACGCTTTGTCTCCATCATGCCTGGCTTGCTAGGTAAGCACCTCTGGTTGAAGTACCTTCCTGGTCGGTGCACTGGTTGTGCCTTAGTAGAGTTGCTAATGCCTTCCTCCGCCTTGGAATCCTGGAAGGTTATTGCTTACCAGAGACGAGCACGGATGGTGCAATGGCAGGGAAGGCATGCCAGCCTGGGAAGAGAGCAGCCCTGCCGGATGTAGGAGTGCAGGCCCAGGCTGGGCATGGGCCTCAGAGCTCCTTCGACCCAGGCCTTAGCTGGTCGAAGCCCTCAGTACACACCCTGGGGCGCTAGTGCAGGGCCCAGAAGAAGCACCCTGGGACTCTTATATATGGCAGCAAGCACCAAAAGCGTTGTTGCATCTGCACACACTGGTGCTGCTTGTCCCAGGAACACAGTGGGATCTTGTGGCTTGTGGGCACAGTACATCCTGGGCTCTTGTTGGCCCCACTTGGGGGACTCAAGGCAGCATGGTCAGGTGTCACTAGGCTGTTAGACTAGTTCAGATTAGGAACACAGGTGCTGACAGATCTCCCCGTCTGTCTTGGTGCCCTCAGGTGGTGATGTGAACTCGACAGCTCCAGCACCAAGCCCAGCAGCGGCCCCAGAAGATTACGCACCCCTGCTTGGCCCCGGGCCCTCCCCATCAGCACAGCCCTTCGGCCTGTCTCCCTCCACTGTGGTCACCTGGCTTCCCGCCAACACCTCATTCATGTGTGCCATGACGACGGTTGATGAGCTTCCCGCAGGCTGGGCCCAGGTAAAGCAGGAGTCAGCAGGGGTTCAGAGACGACAGGACATTCAGACTGCAGTGGGCCGGATTTATGGTACTGTGCAAAGAGGTGTGCCTGATGCGCCAGGGCTACAACCCACACCCTGCCCTGCAGGTGGGGGTGCAGTCTCCAGCAGCTGCATCATGCATGCATGTGCAACCAGCACCCCTTGGGCTTGACCACTCCCTCACAGCATCAAGTGGAGCATGGGTGCTAGAGACAGGATGCACGCACTTCCCACTTGTGGTAGCTTGTAGTGCGCGCTGGCTAATTCTTGATCCTGCTGATACTGTGTTGCAGGGCAACATTGAGGATTTAGAAGGCTACCAGGCGCAATGCTGGGGGGAGGACCCGGCTACCTGGGACGTCTGGGAGGCGATGGGCCTCCCACCTCCGTCCCCCAGGGAGGAGGGAGAGCCCGGCCAGCAAGGAGGAGGAGAAGGGGGGCAGGAAGGAGGCGGGGGTAAAGGGCGCTCCCCACCCGTAATTGTAACAGATTACAACAGTCCCCCGCCGGTTCCCAACCCCTACGCCTCACCCAGGGCTCCGTCTAGCCCAGGGGGCACAGGCGGGCACAGAGGGCCCAAGCCTCCCCCCCCACCCTTCAGGTCCCCGCCATCTAGGGCTGGGGACCTCTAGCCAGCCAGCCAGCCAGGCCCACTACATGAGCCATTGCCATGAACTGGGAATACCCTGGTGTCGTGCTTGTGCTAATATCTGTGTTGCTGCAACACAGGCGGGCGGGGGCGCAGGACTGGTGATGCCCGAATTTTTGCTGACTTTGCATGTCCCGCTAGGGTTGTATGTGTGCTTTGGCAGTCTTCTTCCAAGCTTACGTATCGCTGTCCCGCTTGTTCCCTCATTGCCTTCTTCCCTTCCTCATTGGAAGCCTTTCATGATTTGTTCAGGCTGCAGAGCTAGGTGTGTGCAGCTAGCTTTTCCTCAGACAGTGTGCTCCCTACTCGCCCAGACAGACAGGCAGGTGCAGAACAGACTGACAACTTACCATCTACGCCACCAGTTGCATGCTGTTCTGTATTCATTGTTCATATTTGGGTGATCATGGGTGACATTCCTTGTTGAATCGTGCCTCACAGGCTGATTGACAGCCGTATGACAGTTGGATGCCTACCTTCATGCTATCTGCAAGTCATGCATCCCATTTGACAAGCTAGGGCACAGCCAGTGGCATTCCCCGCTGATGGTGAATTTTAACCTAGGACGCAACTCTGTGAGTGTCAGGCTGTGTGCTAGTATCAGCTTGGCTTCCGGTGCATGGCACACTCTTTATCGGTCCTTACCCCATCTTGTAAAGCATAACATTGTCTACTTGCCCGCCCAGCCCTCTACCAATGCAGTTTGCTGTGCACATAAGATCACTGGGCCAGCAGAAAGCATGGAAGGCTGGACACATGTTAGCTGCGTGGGGCCGCTCACGAGCACGGCCAACTAGCTTATGTCTCAGTGTGCGGGTGGCCATCTGGGCAAACAGAAGTCCAGGGCGTGCCAATGCGCATTACATGCAAAGATACTCAGTATACCTGAACCGGCAAGCGCCTCTTGCAAAGCCACGTTGTTTCAAGGAAGCCCTCGCCCACTCCATGCACCCAAACTCTGCGCTAGCTCACACCCCCGTCAAGGGGGCAAACGCACAAGCCCTTGACGCTCACTCTGGCGTCCAGCATTTACAGTTGCGCTTGCTACCTTCGCACGCATGTTTGTGCAACACCACATGCCCGCGGTCACCAAAGAAGGGGCCCAGTCAAGCTTCACTGACTCTCTAGCCGCTGGCGTGTGTACTCGTAAGCGGCGATGGCCCCGCTGACATGGACGTTCAGGGACCGGATGAGGCCAAGTTGGGGAATCTCCACGGTATCATGCAGCTGGGCCAGCACGTCCGCGGGGATTCCCTCCTTCTCTCTACCCAGCACCAGCACTGTCTTTTCAGGGAAGCGAAAGTCCTGCAGGGCAGAAGGGGTTGACCACCTCAGCAGTCAGTAGGAGCCAACTCATAGCGACAGAGGGAGGCTGGGAGGACCCTCCTCCCACCTCGAACGCTGCTCACGGCCAGCTGTTGATGCCCACTCTCTCAAAGTGCTCACCCCAGTCAAACTTGGCCCGGCCGAAGCACCCAGGACTCGCCCTGTTCACAGCTGGGGGGCCCTAAGGTGCCAGTGGTGTGACACCCATAGGGAAAATAGGGTTTGCACATGACCTAGGGTCGCCCATGGCAGCCACTAGCGCTTGCCAGGAGACGGGCAAGGTGTGTTCGAGGCACGTCCTTCAATAGACCTCATCCACTACATGCTGCTGCTGCTGCTGTATTTATGAACTTCCTTACACCGAAAGGCCGCCCCGCCTCTGACTTTCCGGGGACCAACGTACCTTTACACCACGTCGTCAGCAGCTACAAGCACTGCTCGCTCAAAGCCACTGGTGAACGTTAAATTATGAAGATGTGTCCCAGCCCCTTCCCTTCAATGGAAAAAGTAAAAACAAGGGAGATAAGGAAGGCTGAACCCACATGGAGCCTGGTGGACTGGGATGTCTGCTCGAGGCCAACCAGGCGGTACCCCAGAGCGGCCTGCCGCTGCAACCACGGCAGCAAGGCAGCCTCTGCAGGAGCGCAAGAGCCAGCCACCTCTTAATATCTGCCTGAGCAGATAACATTTAGCGGCCCTGATATGACATTCCCGTTACACAGGATACCGCCGCACTGAGCGCTGTGGCTGCTGGGATCTCTGAAGTCTGCCGTCAAACATTCAAACCTAACCCTCATTTCCCTGGAGGTCCATGGGTGCCATTCTAAGCCACTGCACAGGCAAGAAGTACGTGCCTGATACTTCCTTGATGGGTATCCACATCTCTGCCGTCACGCTGATGCCGGCAAAGCTGGGATCCTTGGTCACCGATGCGTCGGCAAGCACCAGGCAGCCAGCCCTGCATGGGTTGGCAGATACTGCGAATCCTTGGGATACGGTTGATGACTGGCAGCAGCACAGAGGCTAAGGTTTATGGGGCACGAGGCGTGAGCAAGCACCACACAGCCGGGAGTGCCTGGGACACAAGTCATTACCAATGAGAAGAAGCGGCGGGAAGCAGCGGCGGCAGCACAAAAGCTCTGCGCCTTCAGTCACCGAGTTGTTAGCATGCACTAGGCAGCCAACTCTGTCCTCAAATCCAGCGCATGGGTAATTGGTAAGTTAGCCTCAGCAGCTATTTAACACTAGCTGGGCACCTTCCCGATCATTCTGCTGTTGGTTTCATCCCTGCATGCAACTCAACATCTGCGACACGGGGCTCAGTGTGCAGGCATGAACAGCTTCCCTCTAAAGCTCATCATGCCGTGTGGCCACCATCGTGTGAGCCAGGGAAATGCGTGGTGTCCAGGCAGCACACTGTCCACAACCAGACCGCAACCCTGCTGCCAGGGACTGGAAATCACAAGGAGGTACCCCTTAATCGCCTCAGCGGGAGCTTGTGTGCCTCACCCGAACACTTCACATGTGCGACAGAGCCCCGCCAGGTTGGGCACTCGCCCCACCAGGGTAGCCACCACAATCAGGTGCTGCCGGGCAGGGCCACCCTGGCTGGCTACCTCTGCCGCCGCCCCTGCCAGCACCTGCATTGCTTTGTGGGATAGCAAAGCATGTAGAAGGTTGTGTGCAGCTTGTTGCGGGACGGCACAACATATTTAACTCATGAGTTCAAGCCTGGATGTGATGAAGCTGTATGCTGGGCCCCTCGTGAGCAAGGCACGACATCCTGTGGCTCCCTGTCAGGAAGGCGATCCTTAGGAATGCGCATTTCTGTGCTTGTGTCACGGCCTGAAAAGTTAAATGCAATGGGGACCCTGCAATGAAAGACATGTCCGCATGCGACAGGGGCACCAGCAGGTCACACACATACTCGAGTAGCCAAGCAATGCTATTGGCAAACGACAGCTTACGCAGGAACGGATAGCTGTTGACACATGCAGGCCCACACAGCCTGCCCACCTCCTCAAAGACGTCCTTGCCTCCAGAGGCCAACGCCTCAAGACCAAGCGCTGCAGCAAATGGGTCCCGAATGGCTAGGCTTTGTTCCAGGGGGGTGGATTTGCGCTGCCAAATCTGCCCCTGCTGACCAGTCGCTGCCTTGTTTGGCAACGAGCCGAGGGCTGGTGAGGCCTCACCAGCTACCGTGGCTGACTGCTGCAATTGCAGCTGCTGCTGCAGGTGGTGCTGGGTGCCTTGGGGAGGGGCAGGTGGCGCAGTGCTGGTAGCTGACAGGCCTCGGGACAATTCCGCCTGGGCATTGGCAGCCTGCGTGCCGTTTTCAGCGAGTGCGAGTTGTAACGTTACAACTTCAACCAGCACTCATTGGCATATTGAAGAAGGAGAGCTATAGAGTACTTCTGTTTATGAAAGCCT
This sequence comes from Parachlorella kessleri, assembly GCA_001598975.1. Taxonomy (NCBI): domain Eukaryota; kingdom Viridiplantae; phylum Chlorophyta; class Trebouxiophyceae; order Chlorellales; family Chlorellaceae; genus Parachlorella; species Parachlorella kessleri. The sequence continues at coordinate 24,483 of BBXU01001355.1, read as the reverse complement.
GTGAAGTGAGTACCCCCGCCATAATATAAGCCAGCTGCAGCAAGGAGCAAGAACTCACGGCGCATCCTGCAGTGCCTTTGCCCCTGTCGCCAGTTTCCCTTGCATCTTAATTCCTAGCTACCGTAAAAAATAGCAACAATGTCATTGAGTGCCATCTATGTTCCATATTTCTACCCAGCCACTTGGCATTGCAGTGGCACACAACTTCCTGCTGGTCTGTGGCATGCCACCATGCATTTCGCGCAGCAGGCCCTGTCCAGCACTACAACCGACCCACCGCCTCCGTTGCTTACCTGCTCTCCCGCAACACGGCCACGGAGGTCAGCGCGCGCCCGAACCAGGAAGTCCTGTATGTGGTCCAGCAGGGGCATGGGTGCGCCCTCCAGGGTAGACCCTGACTGAGGTCCCAAGCCCATCGGCCAGCGGCCCTGTAGAGGGAAAAGGGGCCAGGGCAGGCAGGTCAGGGCAGCAGGAAGGGAGTGATATTGCCAGGGCAACCCAACATGTGTACATGGCCATGATGCCTGCGGAGGCCCAGCTATTTGTGTAGAAGAGCATCAGTCTCAACAATGTGGTGTCCCGTGCCGCCCGTACTGCTTAGGGCCTTCCTTGCACCTGGACCGCTGCAGTTGTGTTGTCCAGCACTTTGAAATAATAAGCATGGAGAAAAACAGGTCAATCTCAACAGATCTACAGTGCATCCCCATTTAAGATACTGCTAGGCCGGCAGGCAATGGACAACTCATTCCCCAGGTCTCACCCGACAGTCCCAGGAACCCGCTCCCTATGTGGCGCCTGTGCTCATACCCGCCTGGGACCCAGCCCCCCCACCCCGCTCCATCCATGCAACCCCTCCCCGCTCTCCGCTACTTTCCACCCAGCCCCAGCCACCAGACCTGCCCCAGCACCCCGCGAGGCGTCGCCGCCAGCTCCAGTTCCAGCCGCTCAAAGTTGGCGCCCAGGCCCGCCCGAAGCCGCCGGATGTCGGGGTTGGCCGTAAAGAAGGCCAGCAGGGCGGCCAGGGAGGGGTCGGAGTGGACCAGCTGGGGGCGCAACTCCAGCAGGCGCCACAGCACCAGCTGGGAGAAGGTTCTGCGGGGCGGCAGAGGTGTGGGGCGAGGTTGGGATGAGGCAGACAGGCAGAGGCATAGTGGGGGGATTTGCCTGACTTGTGGGTGGGAGGCAGGGAGGGAAGGAGCTCCAGCAGGGGATGAACCGGGATGAAATTGCTCCTGCAATGAGGAGGCACACACTGTAGAAAGGATGGTGCATGTGAGTCTGGGACTGTAAGTGGGGTGGTGGTTGTGGTGATGGGTGCATGCAGGGTGGTGGGAGTGGGGTGGGGTGGGGGCTGTATTGCCTGGATGGCAAGCGGGGGCCTTCTACTCCACAGGTACATTTCTCCTGGTGGGTATGTAAATGGCCAAGAGGGCGGACGCAACTTGTTGCAAGCGCTACCAGCGGACACCTTAGCCAACAGGGTGCCGGCCCAACTGCCGCCACTACCCGCTGCTGCTGCTGCTGGTGTTGCTGCCAAGGTGACATGAACTTGGCGAGAGATGATCATGGCTGCACAAGCAGCAATATCGGGGACTACCTGACAGACACATGCCAAGGGCCAGGAGGGTGCCCACCCTACCTGGTGGCGTGCACATGGGACAGTGTCCAGCCCACCACCGCCCGCACAAACTCCACAAGACTGGCCTCAAGGGCGCCACCATCCCCAGCCGCAGCAGCAACGGCAGCAACAGCAGACGTAGGCACGGGCGCCCGTTCGTTTCCTGTGCTCAGCTGGGAGAGGAGCAGTTGCGCTCCGACCAGGACCAGGGAGGGGGCGGCATCGGTCCTGCAGGCATAGAGTGATAGGCTTGCACATGACAGCGCGGCATGTCTGGTGCCGCTGAGGCTGGCAGAGGGTGGGCAGCCCCGCTGCACATCTGCTAGGGACAGGCAACGTCGGGTTCGTTGCGGTGCGGAGGCAGAACATGTCTCAGGCAGGCTTTCCCTGGGTGGGAACACTTTCCCATGCCCAACTCCTCCAGACCACACCCTCCCTTCCTTCATATACATACACGGCTATACCAATCACTGCCCCTGCTATCCTAGCAACTGTGACCCGACCTGTGAACGACTCACTGGCTACTGTAGTCCCGCAGCACGGGCATCACCATGGTTTGGAACAGGGCCGGCTCCCGCCCAACCAGCTGCACAGCAATACTCTCCTGGTACTGCTTCACGCTGGCGGCATTGGTTTCCTGGAGGGCTGTCAGGATGGTCCCCAGGGCGCTGGGCAGCTGCTGCGCTGGCACAGCCGGGCACAGCACGCACAGCGCCTGCCACAAGCGAACCTGCACATGAAAGAGGGTCAGGGCGGGTGGGCCTGGGAGGAGGCAAGGCAGGGAAATGAAAGGGCTGACATGGCACCAGCATGGCACAAAACCTAAGGCCCAAAGTGTGCGCTACAGCAGCAGAGGGGCATGCAGTACTTGCCGGTCCATCCACGCGGACCACGGTCATCGCGCAAGCAGCAAGCCTGCATCTTGTTAGTACGGGGGTAGCCCCTTGCCAGGGCTTCCCCCGCTCCCACCTTGCGTCGGTGTGTCGGCCCCTTGGCAAAGTACTTGTTGGATCCAAGCTCAGGATCCTCCATGGCCAGCTTCAGCAGCTGCGCCCACATATGCCGCGCCGCATGGGCTGCCCCGGTCGACGGCACTGTCGCGTCCCCAGCCGCTGGTGCTGACGGGCTGCTGGTGCGACCATCCACATGTAGCGCAGCTGGACAGACGCCAGCCGTGGCTGCATCAGTGGCCCCGGGTATCGCTGCAGTAACAGGAGCAGCCTCTGCAGTTCCCTCCACTGGCCGGGTTGCAGCACAGATGGCCCACTCATGCAGCAGGCACAGCACGGCCACCCTGGGTGCTATGGCTGTGGTGGCAAATGCCTCGGCCAGCTGGGGGTCGGTGGGCTGCATGACGGCTGCCAGCTCAGCAGTGGACTCCGCGTCCAGCAACACTTCACCCTGCAAAGAGCCAGACACTGTTGTGTTCGCACATACCTGCATATGAGAAGAAGATGCAAACCTTTGCACAAATAGTCAGCATGCCAGTGGGGGCTCCCGACATTGTGCAAGCTCAAGCAACAGAGGACCGTAGGCAGCAATTGCAGACCCCTTCCTGACCCACGCTGCATTGCCTCTGACCGTTCTGCTGGAACCGGCTTATCAATGCAGCTTTTGAGGCATGCACGCCTGACCCCATGCATACCACATCAGACACCTCCGTAACATCAACCGTAGCAGCCTCACCTTCAACTCCTACCCTGACATGTTTTTAGCCAAAATGTCCCTAGCCAAAAAGAACTCACCCTGGAGCCAAAATGCCCCTAGCCAACAAGAACTCACCCTGTAGCCAAAATGCCCCTAGCCAAAAAGAACTCACCCTGTCGCCGCCTTCCTCCGCCACACCATACAGGCACAGCCCCTGCAAAACATCCCAGTACGGCACAGCCGCTGCTGGCCGGCGGCCCCAGAGGCCGCACAGCTGCAGCGCTGTGAGTGCCATGACCCGCGTTGAGCGCTGGCCCACTGCTATCAATTGGTCGACCAGCCACCTCACCGGGCCCCCTTCCGAGTGGAGGGCGATCCTACAGCAAGGAGGGAAGCTCGCGTGCATATCCAAGTGGCCAAAGGGCACCAATGCGATCTGGGGAGGACGGGCCTGGAGCCAATGAGCGCCTGACCACAAAGGGGAGGGTCGAACCTGTTCCTAAGCATGCGCAGCTGGCATCAGCCACATGCCCCCCAGCCGTCCTTATGCCTGCAAGCCTCGCCAGCCCTCCCTCAAGCAGCAGCAGCAGCAGCTCACCTGCTGTCGTCCGCAGTCTGAATATCGAACAGGGCTGGGTGCAGGCAGGTAGCCACCAGGGCGGCCGTCATGCCCGTCTGCCGCCTGATAGCATCCGTGCACGCTGCCCATGCTGAGCTGTAGAGCCAGCTCAGCAGGCCAGCAAGACCCTCGGCAGCGGGGTCGTGAGCTGCCTCAACTCTGCTGTCTAAGGCGTGCTGCAGCATGGTAGGCTGGTTGCGAACAGCCAGTGGCAGGAGGGCTCTGCAACAGGACCAGCAGCAGCCGCACTTCTCACCAGTGGCACTCAAGGGGAGGCAAGCTGGCTTGGGGGTGCAAGCTGGTCCCGTCGGATATGGACAATCCCAGGCCAGGTGCCCAGCATGAGCTGTGGGTGCAAACCGGCAGCACAGTCTTACAACCATCGACCACGCTGCCTGCCCCCGCATTGCGGCAGTGCTCACCTCACACAGCGCAGCGTGGGAATGAGGTATGAGCGATGGCCTGTGGCAAGGCCACTGATCGCTAACCCTAGCAGCCGCCCTGCGACCTCGCCCCCAAGACTCTCCGGCACCGGCTGCCGCTGCAGGTCCAGCAGGCTGTCCACTGCCCGCCACCACCACTTACTGTACTGCACTGCACCGGGCCTGCCGACTTCGCGACTGTGAAGATTCAGCAAGATAGGCAGCAGCCGGCCTGGGAGAGCAGCGAGGCTGGGGAGCGGCAGGGCTGAGGGAGGGTCGTCTGGTGTGGTGGCCGCGGCTGCAAGGCCAGCCAGGCATGCTGCCAAGCACTCCAGCTGCCTTGTTGACACCTCCCGCATCACGGGATCCACCGTTGTTTCCTCCAACGAGGGCCCACTGCTTGCCGCCTGCGCCGTCACCCCAAGTGCCTCACTGCCGGGTATGCTTGCGGCTGCCCCTGCCTCTTTGCTACAGCTTAGCCGGTCATAGCTAACAGCAAAGCCCTCCACCAGGCTCAGCAGAGCCTCGCTGCAGCGCCGCAGCGCAGCCCCACAGCTCTCCGTTGCCATGTCATGTTGCCGCCGCCGCTGCTGCTGCTGCTGGCCGCCAAAGCATGCTGCAGACTGGCTGGTTGCCAGCAGTGGGAGGACGCCAGTCAGGCAGCGCACACACAGCAGCGCCAGGCTCAGTGACGCAGCAAGCTCCTCTGCTAGAGGGACAGCTGCTGCCCCTCTACCACTGGGCTGAGCATGACCGCCCGAGTTGTGCACAGTTGGTGCAGTCCAGAGGGCCTGGCTCTTCATGAGTGTGTAGGAGCACAGCTCCTCAGCGCAGTCAACAAGCAGCTGTGCCAGCCAGCAGTGGAGGGCAGCGGCTGACAGGTCACGAGGAGTGGTGTGGATGGGGTTGCAGACCTGCACGCACTACATTGAGTCAGCTGGAGGGGTTTGGGGGCCCCTATTGAGGGATGACACCAGAAATTCAAGGAACTACGGGCGCGCAGGCTGTGCTGCGCCTGCAGGCAGCTCCCCTGTTGTGCTCCTTCTCTGCGAAGCATATGTGAGACACATGAGCAGTCACAGCAACGCGAGGCTGGTCGCATAGATCGGGACAGCTGTGCCAAACTTGAAGCATCCAAGCAAGCTTTTGGGCTGCCTCACCTCCAATAGGCTGACCAGAAGTGCCAGGCTCCTCTCTGCCATGCCACGGCCGAGGTACGGCCGGCGGTACATGACGGCCAAGGTGCCCGCCAGGGGCTGAAGGACTGAGGCTATCTCTCCAGCCGCCCAACTTGCTGGCCCCTCAGTGCTGGGCCCCGCCCCCGCTGGAGCGACGGCAAGAAAAAGCAGCCTGGCAATACCCGCTGCTTGGCCTTGCAGTGCCTGCAGCTCTCCTGGTGAGAGCGGGCCGGCTGGTGGTGTTCCAAATTGGGTGGGAGGGCCGCTAGTGGCTGAGGAGAAGGTAGCTGCATGGGTGGTGAGCAAGGCATGAAGCTGCTCCTGGCAGCACGCGTGCAACAGCGCTGCAGAATGCACCAAGGAGAGTAAACCTGAGCGATGACAACGCGACACCGAGACTCCATCAAATTTAGTCCACTTACCAGGGCATTAGATACTGGTTCGACAGATTCAAAGACCACCCCAGCGCGCTAGTTGAGCAAGGCATTGCATTGTCAGATAAAGCTGCAGTTGCCAAGCACAGAACGAATGTCCAGACCCGCCACACTTCTTCAGTTTGGTTGCAGACACTCCTAGCGCCAGCCAATCCTCCCTCCCACCCCAGTGCTTCTGCCGCACTACCTTGCGCTGATCCATGGAGAGGGCCGCCCCCTTGAACTAAGGCTAGAGGCAGGTCTGCCAGCCACTGACCCAAGGGGCCCATTTGACCTGCCTGTTGCACCTCCACAATGTAGGAGGCTGCATGCAAGAGTCCTGCAAGCAGGCAGGACACACACGGTGTGTGTAAGTAAAAGACATAGCTCAGGTACCAACAATGCAGCCCCTGCCAGTATCGGGAGAGTTCCCCGACCAGCACATGTCAGCGCGCAAGGCGCAGGAGGCCAGGGTTCCGCACACAGCAGGCCATGTATTGGAGAGCAGTGATTGATCTCATGCAATACCGGCCTTGGTGGGGGTTCAAAGAAGGAGGACATGCACTGACGGATGCTGGACACAGATGTAGTTTGACATGCCGATGTTGGCTGTCATGTGCAGCATTTGCAGTAACAAGAGACGGCCGCTTCCACCCACCTTTGTACGTGCCCATTACGAAGTTGCTAGTACCCTGCTTTCCAACATTCTTGCAAGCCTGATGGAACAGCTCAACAAGTTCGTCATCCCACCCGACAAATATGGGACCTTCGCCACCGGTATCTCTGAAGCTAGCGCTGCTGCTACCAGATCCACGAGTGGCCTGGTTAGCAGCCTGGCCATGACTTCTAAGGGTTGCTGGCTGACCCTCGCTGCGTACAAGCTCGGCCTCTTCTATCACCGGGGCTTCCTGGCTAGGTGCCGAAGCGGCCTGTGCCTCAGCTACGACTTCTAGCATAGCCACAGCCGTGCAGAATAGCAGGCGGGAAGGTTCGGTGTAGGCAAGCAAATGCAGCAGGCATAGCAACAACTCCCGCTGCCGTTGCCATTCCACAACCGCACAATATTGCCGCACCAGCCTCACAGCAGCTATGGAAACCATGCTGAGGTCTACATCGCTGCCGCTGCTGATGCTCCTGTTGCTGCACCTAGTGCTGCCGCAGTCAGGAGCAGGCTCTGCCCCTGCAGTCGCTCCTGCTGCCACTGGAGCAGCCTTGCCAGTGCGGCAGCCAACTTCCGCAGCCAGCACAGCTGTGGTGCCCTGCTTATGTATGTGTGCCTGCCCCAGTGCATGCGGCAGGTCCCGCCCCAAGAAGCTGACTGGCATGGACCTCAGGTGCTCCCCAACCGCGGGATCCTGACCCCACCAGTCGCGGGTCAGGAGGCTGCCAAGCACTATACGCTGCACGTGGGGGTTGCGGTGGGTCAGACCCCTCACCCACAGCACACGCATCCAGGCAAAAGGCAGGGCCGGGGCCCTGCTGCCGTCTCCACCAGCTTGCAGCTGTTCCTGACCAGGGTCCCGCTGGGCACGCTGCTGCTGCTCCTGCTGGTCAGTCCCTGATTGTTTCCCCTGGGCAGAGGCCTTCATGCCGGCGGGCTGCTTACTAATCTTCCTGCGCACTGTTGGAGAGCCTGTGCTGGCACTGGGAGGCTGGGAGGCTCCTTGTGGAGGATGTAACCTGTTTATGTCGCCCCACACATCCTACGTTGCAAGGGTGTATAGAAGTCGATAAGTGTCTTTACTTTCAGCTCCACAGTGAGGACGAATCTATCTGTAAACTTTCCCATTCTGACCTCGCTAACCACCATTACAACATCATGTATGATACTCGCTGTCCCTTGCCAAGCGCTCGATAAGGAAGTCATTTAAAATCAGGCAGGCGAGGAGGTTACTGAACGCAATACCCACTTGAATGAGGTGAGGAGAGAAGTTCTCTAGGGTATCGAGTAGCTTGAAGAAGAGCTGGAAGGAGGGCACCCTATCCGTGGCTGCCTTCAGAACATGTGCAGCCCGCTTGCGGTTGAGAGGCTCACTGTCCAGCTGCAAGGCAAGCACAGCCAAGGGGTGGTCCAATACCCTAGGACCTCACGCCGTCAGCAAACTCTTGCATCGAGCACACAACACTCTTACGGCTCGGCCCAAGGCTGCAAGTCTTTGAGGCATGCAACATACTACGATAGTCTACTATCAGCTCACCAGCAGTTCCCTTAGCAGCACCCACAACGGCTGGGACTGGCCCTGCTGCTCCTGCCACTCTGCAAGCCACTGTTGAGGCTCTCCCAGCAAGGGTGCCTGCCCTGCCACCTCCAGCAATAGCTGGGCGGTGAACTGGACTAGCAGTGCTAGGCCCAATTGACAGGCTTGCTGGACTTGGCCAAGGAGGGTCCTGCGGGGTTGCAGAGCGACCTCAGAGTACCCATCGTGAACACCCCCATGGTGACAACGGTAATATGTGCAATCGAGCCGGCGGATGGAATATCAAGTGTGGATCAGACAAACTGACAGGGTTGGCAAAAGAGGTCCTGGGCACGACCACCACAAGTTGCTGCTTGCCTGCAGGTATCCGCCAGGGCCGCCAAGCAGTCTGCAAGATGGCCTAGCTGCTCTGCTGCTCTGAGAGCAGCTGGGATCCAGCACCTTGCCAGGGCCTGCTGCACTGCAGGTAGCTGGGAGTTGGTCAGCAGGCTGAGGGCACCCGCGAAAGCCTCGCTTACAACGGTAGCAAGCAAGCGCTGAGCACTGGTTTCGTCTTCAGTTGCTGCCTGAGAGCCCCACCGGCCATGCTGCAAGCCGTTTAACATTGCATCTATAACGCAGGCAGCCAGCTGTATCACAACTGCCAGGGGGAGCTGCTGCAAGGCTGCCTTCCAATCTGCTGGCATTGAGGCCTGCGCCTCCCAGCTTCTCCTAGTTGCTGGCTCCGGCTCACAATCAACCACAGCAAGCACCAAGCTGCAGGCCAACTCCCACAAGCCACAGTTGCAGAGGAAGCCAGCCAGGTGCTGCAATATCGCAAGGCTGGGGAGTGGCGGCTGGGCACAAAGAGACGCCTGCAGGAGTGGGAGGTACATGTTGGCGGCGGCTGAACATACCCAAGGCGCGGCTTCATCGGGCTGGCAGCGGCGGAGGCCAACAGTAGCTGCGGCCGCTAGCGTCCATAGCAGGCGCACAGCTTCGCCTTCTGGCGGTGGCTGCTGGTGGAGCTCCCTGGCCTCCCTTAGGAGGTGGGATAGTAAGTCGCTGGGTGGGACGCTGATCAGCAGTGCTGCGTGGAGCTTGACAGCTTCGTCAAAGTCAGTGTACGACGTGATAGCCCGCAAGCTATGCAGGAGCTCCCCAAGCTGCGCCACCATCGGGTCCTAGAACCAGTTCGAGGACACCTGGGCAGCGATACTAGGATATGGATATTAGCAGCATCGCTTGCAAGTAGAAGATCAGACTCGCTATGAGGGCCATCTTGCGCGCTGGCCCGGAGGCAGCATGGGTAGCACGATGGCTGGTGGGGCATACCACGAGGTTGCTCACATACATGCTCACATAGCAGGCCAGCTCATGTCAGTCACCTTGGCCAGGAGGCCCATCCAAGATACATGCAGGGAGGTTGGCACCCGCACTGTCAAAGATGGCAGAGCAGTTGGTGTCGTGTTTTGCCACGTTGGTGAAGATTATCTAACAAGCCCACGCTCCCAGTCACTGATACAGGCCTTGGTATAAATATCATTTTTTCCTAGTGCTAGAATTCGCCACATACCACTACTGATAACAGACCCAAGGGCAAATCTAACTGGTACCACCCAGTAGATATCATCCCTAAGACACTGTTCCGCACTACTCTATTGAGTCACACCAGCGCATGCCGCTCTAGCTAGCAGAGTTAGTTGGCAGCTTCACCTAGAGCTCCCTCATAACTTGAAGTGTACTATACAATGCGCAATGTGCACAAGTGACAGTGACAGACGATGTAACCAGACAATGAAAATACAAGTTGAGTGGCACGGTTGGGTGCAAAATACTACAAAACTGAAGGATCGCTGCTTCGTCATGGGCTCATGCTCATCGGCGAATCAAAGCAGCTGTCAGCTTTCTTGCGCTTCTGCAAAAGCTGTGATGCATCATCGCCACCTCGCTTGTTCCTCCCGCGTGCGCCACTAGTCTTCTCCACGCCTGCACCGTCAGCCCAATCCTCTAAGGTACCCAAAGAAAGGTTGTACAGCATACATAAGCTTGTCCATCACTAAAGCTTGTCTGGCTCCTCAAGGGATCATAATTCACCAGAAACACAGTGCAACCATTGATTTGAGGGCTCTCCCAACCCATCAATAGCTACCCACCTCGCGTGCGAGCTGCAAGCTGCCTGGGTGACCCATGTCGGCGGCTTAGAGAGCAGGGCACACGTGCTGCCACTCGTGAGGCAGTGTACACGAAGCGGGTGTCGTCGGGGAACTCTCTAAAAGCAACATCCTCAGCCCTGAAGGAGTGCAGTCAAATGCAGCTGGGGTAAATTCTAGCCCTGCTTCTCCATGGGACAGCTGGAGACATGTTGCAAGTAAGACGCATCAACGAGCAAGAGGAGGCCCATAACTTGGTAGCGACACATACCTGCTGCGTGCCGCCTCAAGGATAGAATACAGTGCTGTGTTGCCGCCTGCCAAGCCATGACGGATCAGAAAGCCTTGGTCTGACAAGGTCGCAACTGCTACCTCGAAGAGGCACTTGCTGCATAAAGGCCACCAGCCTACCTCAGCCAAAAATGTTAAAAGCCATGTTCAAAGCTCAACAAGCAACAGCTAACCAGCCTGCAAGCGGAGGGAACTGCAGCCTGGGTGCATGCTCCCAACAGCTGCTGCGCTCACCTAGTCTCGCTGCTGTCGCCCACGCCTAGAACTTTGGCTCGCAGCTGAGAGTGCAACACAGGTGCTGGAGAACTCAACAAGACGCGAAGAAGTCTACTCGCTGTTGACAAGAGCTGCTCCTGTGTGAACTCCAGCTGGCTCCCCATGTACGATAGTGGAGCTCCTTCCAAACTGCTGTAAACTGTGCAGCGCTCCTCGCCCAAACTGCCTGGTGCGCCAGTATCTCTTGCTCTCCCCATCAGAAAGACGCCATCAACTGGCAAGCGCTCGTGGACTTTATGAAAAACGTAGCTTGTGATATGATCGAGAGGAAGGTCTCCTGTGTGTGGGACTTTCCGTAGCGGACAGCATGCAGAGCACCAATTTAGTCACAAGTTAGTCGTCCTGGCAGGCCATGGGCAGGCCTCCCTGCACGCCTATCTTGGCTCATCCGATCCATTTACACCTTTCACTCTAATCTGATTTACTGTTGCCAAAGGGCTGCCACAACTGCTGGCGCTGGAGCCTGGCGTGCACCTCAGACTACTACAGGTACAATGGCTGCAGCGGTGCTGGAACCGGGAGTGAGGACCAGGACCATGAAAAGGGGTAGACATTGAACCAACTTGGGCTGCCAGTGTTGCACCTGCTTGAGTCTGCGCAAGTAGGCTTCTACTAAGGGTAGCCGACCCCATGCGTCACCCAACCGCAGACTTATGCCTGCGGCAACACTTTGTACGGGTTGAGTATCCCGCTGGGGTCCAGCACTTGCTTCATCTGTCGCATGAGGTCCACTGCCAACGGCGGCTTGGAGTAGCCGATGCAGTCCGCCTTCATGCGGCCCAGGCCGTGCTCAGCGCTGATGCTGCCCCTGTGGCCAGAGGTCCACTCATACACAAACGGCTCGATCTGCTGCCGCAGGGCCTCGTCGTAGCTGGCTGCTGAGACGTTCAGGTGCAGGTTGCCATCACCCAAGTGGCCATAGCCCACCACAGAGATAGGTACCTCGCGCTGGCTGCCAGGGATGAGCTTGCTGCCTGTCCAGCCGGCAGGCCAGCCTGCCAGCCGCTTGCGCATGTCCTCTACCAGCTCATACATGCGGGCGACTGGGAGGCTAACGTCGTACTTGTAGATGGCGCCTGCAAGGGGGCGCAGGGTAGCCTCAGCTTGGGTACAGCACCCAGGCCTACGCTTAGGCATAATGCGCATTGAGTAGCGCATTAGATGCAACCATCCACGGGAACCATGACTCATCAAAACCCCTCACGCAACCATCATGGATGATGATGCGCCAGAGTGACGGTACAAACATCAAGCAAGACTGTACATGCTCTGCCTGGATTGCTCGCCAGTTGCTGCACCTAACTCGCTCAGGTGCTTACAGCCGCACCTCGATGTCTGAGGGCCTCTGTGATGCCCTCCCGGATGTACCAGATGGCCTTAGCCTGGGTGCTGTCCTGAGCTATCGTCCCATCTGACACCAAGCCTTCGCCCATAACCTGCAGCACAACTCCTGCATGAGTCATGGGCAGAACCTCCATGATATGGCTTGACGTCACTTCGGCGTGACCCAAACCGTGTAGCTTTGGGAAGACTAGCAGAACCAAGCTTCGGGCACCATAACGATGCTCCTAATTAGGCGGGCCCCTCTCGCCAAACCCCCTCACCGATTCAAGAAACTCCTCCAGCTTGGCAGCATCATGCTCAACATTACTGCCGGAGGTCTCCACTACCAAGTAGAAGGGAGCCTGCAGAGAGCATCATGGCTTCATTGGCAGCGATTATGTCTTCCACACAGGTGGAATCAGACAAGAATCCTTTGTAGGGGGTGCCGCACAAGCCAGCTGCACAGCAGCCATGGCCCCTACCTCAATTGCTTACCTGTGACTCAGGGAGGGGGTCCTTGGCAAAAGGTAGGTGCTCCAGAGTGACATCCAGCGACGCCCGATCCAGGAACTCAAATGCTGAGAGCACCTCTCCCAACTGCTGCTTGGCCCTGACAAAGACCTGTAAGGGCACCATGCACCACGCGTGTGAGAATGTAGCGGCCCCAGCATAGCGAGTTGCAAATGCGCTCTCTGCTCCAGCTCTGCCAGCACAAGCACAACCCATGAGGGTCAACTGGCAAAAAAGGCCTTCCTAGTCCATCACCATGTAGCCTGACACTCGTAGCATGCATTGCTGCATTACTGGAACTAAGCCACTGACGGCTCGATAGACAATCCGTCCCTCAGGTGCAAAATGCATCGCACCTGCTGGGCAGCCTCAAATGAGGGGCAAGCTAAGTAGGTCACATTCACTGAGGTGGGCTTGGGTGGACAAAGCAGCGACACAGCCGTGATCACGCCCAGGGTGCCCTCCGACCCTATGAACAAGTGCTTCAGGTCGTACCTGCGCTGCGCGATGGGCAGAAAAATCAAGGTACGAGGCGGCCACATGTTCATGTTCAACTTCATGAAAATGAAAAGGGGTTTTCGGCATCAGGTTAGCCAGGAGCCCAGATCCTAGGCTTTGGGGCCACTTGCACCAGGCAAATGACGCTAGTGCTGTGCGTTGCCCACTTTAGCTGGTCCATGCCAGGCCCATCCATGTCAGCACAGCTGCCAGCCTGCGCGATAAACTTCGCACCCTGTGTTGTCCTTCCGAAGAGAGGATAGCAAATCCAGCACCCGCCCATCAGCTAGGACCACCTCCAGGCCCAGAGTGTTGGCATGCATGGACCCATACCGCAACAGCCGCAGGCCCCCTGCGTGCAACATGGTGCGCTGTTCAGTGAGGATGAAAGGCAATTATGTCATCAGACAACCACCCCCACAACAACAGGAGGGCTGCACCAATATACAGTCACAGCCATGGAGGCAGCATCATGCACCTGACCACACGCCACTGAGGGACACAGCCCTGGCGGGGTGGCATAGACACAGCAAGGAGCCAAGAGCTTGCCTGCATTGGTGGCGACATTGCCCCCTATCTGGCAGCTTCCCTTGGCGCCAAGGTCCAGGGGCATGGTGTAACCAAGATCTGAGACATGGTTGTCAAGGGCTTCCAGAATGCAGCCGGCTTGGCACACCAGCACCCCACTGACCTGGGGGGTGGCAGGTCAGACATCATAGGCCAACACAGTGTGTGTTCCCATCGTAGGTAAGTCAATGGCGCCCCTTCCCCAAACTTTTGCATGTGCTCCAAGGTTCTCGGCAACGTCTTCAATACTCCTTTCCTCCCTGGCTGCAAATAGTTGTAACCCCCGCGCCCCAAGCGTGTCAGCACAGCATTTATCCTAGCTGACCAGCCGACCCCAGTCTCACCTGATCAAATGATGAAATAGTGTTCATGCCGGACAAATTCAATACAACCTCATCTCCTACAGGCACGCTGCCCCCCACAAGGCCTGTGTTGCCGCCTTGGGGCACCACCGCCAGCCGTCGCTCGTTGCAGTGCCTCAGGATATGGGACACCTGCTGGGTCGTCTTTGGCTTAAGTGCCACCCTGCTGCTGCCTCTATACTTGCCCATCCAGTCCCTGGAAGGGTTGAGGAGGAGGTGCGCATGTCTGTCAAAAACCCAGCAATGCTCCATCACACAGGCCCGTCAGGCCATGTCAAGCCCATGCAATGCCCTTGCTTACGTGTTGTATGGCTGCAGGTCATGCTGGTCAGTTATAAGGCCACTGGGCCCTCCCAAGATGTCCCTGAAGACTTCGATATCTTGGTCTGTCACGGTGGCAAAGGCAGGGTCCCGCTGAACTGCGATCGAAGCTGCGCTCCTGACGTGCAGAGACCTTCGCACGCGCCCTAGAGCCCTCAACATGGCGAAACTCGTCCCCAAGGGTGCTGGAATTGGTTTTTCCCAGAGGAGCAGGGCCTGACTAATGCAGCCGTCATAGGGCGCGGCCATGGGCGCGGCTGAGCTGGACGCTGGGAGGAAGACGAGTGTGTCCCCCTGCAGATGCCCGATCTCGTCTTGGAGTCTTTGCTCATGTTTGATCAATTTGTATAGGGTCTAAGACTTCAGCGCAAGCGTAGCGTTTCGGGAGTATCTTTCAGCTGGCAGGCGATGCACAACTCCAAGCCAGAGCCAGACCCCTTAGCGGGTCACGCAGGGTTTGAAACAGTTCGTCGGCTGACAGATGCACAGTACGGCTTTGTTGTTCTGGCCAGGGACAAGGCGACCCAGGAGCTGGTTGCCATACGGTGGTTCGATAACAGGCTGCACCGGAGGGACACGCGCCAGGACGCTCAGTGGATTCCCCTAGAAGACAAGGGTGAGCGAACTGGTAGTTTAGGGCCGTGCAGCGTGCTGTCGAGTTCCTCAGTACCACAATACAGGGCCTAAGTGGGCGTACCTCTAGGTTTGGCTTGGTTTGCCACACTGATGCTTCTCCCTTACTGTGTGTACCTGAAGTGCCCAAATAAAACTTCAGCCCTTGGTGGTGCTGCAGACTGCATCCAGCGCATTGCTGAGCAGATGCGGCTGGTTCACCCCTGCCTGCTTGACGTGAGGCAGGCGCTAGCCTGCCCGCCATACTTTGGTAAGCGTGGCAGGCATAGCGTATGTCTTCTTCCGAGCCCTACTATTGAATTGCTAGCGCGTTCACAGCACTCACGCGAACCAGCCGTGATGACCGACAAAATGACATGCACCACACTCCCGCAGCACACACCCGCGGCCTGGCCTTGCAGGGTTGGTGATGGAGTGTGCTCCGGACGGGGATGCCATGGAGTATGTTCAGCAGCAAGGGGGCCTCCCGGAAGGCGAGGCCCGCTGGTTCTTCCAGCAAATCGTGCTGGCCATGGACTATCTCCACGCACAAGGCAAGTAAGCTGCACCTCCGTCTTGCCACTCGGCTGCACTTATCAGCCAGTGCTTTACTGCCTTACTGGGCACTGACGTGGGGCACTTGGAGACATCTATGTAGGGTTCTTCTGGCCTATCGCAGCAGCAGCAGCCACCTCACATGATATGTCCCATTGCAGTAGTCTGAAGCAGCAGTCATGCTCTGCCATGGAATGTTGCCCCTAGTGGTGACTCTTTCCCACCCTGACTGACCCCGGCAGGCGCCAGCTGCAAGGACCTGCGCCTTGAGCATGCTTTCTTGGCCCGCCAGCCTGGCAGCCCTTGGCCCCGCCTGAAGCTGCGGCACTTTGATTACACCGGGCTGCTGCAGGACTTGCAGGACCAGTTCCCCCACTCCCGCATGGGAGACTACCTAGCGCCGGGTGAGGTACTTGAGGAGCAATTTTAGGGAAGAGAGATCAATGGCACACTCGAATGACTTGCTTCCTAATCACGGGGTTGCAGCAGTTTCTTTTCAGCTGTGCGTTGCGGAGTGGCAGAAGTGTAGGCAAGCCGGCAATTTGATTTCTATGCAGACCTGACATTGGCAATTCCACCAGTTGATATGAATCGAGTTGTGGATTGCGGGTGGGTACGCTCATGTTCCCACTCTCCGGTGCTGTGCTTGGAACCATTGGGAGGCTGGCATAAGCCTGGGCCTACGCACGTAACGGCTGGGCACTCCGGCCACCGGTCAATGCAGAGGCCATCACACAGCTGGAGGGGGGTGGCAAGCCAGCTGATGCCTGGGCGGCGGGTGCCATGCTGTACACGCTGCTGTACGGACACCATCCCTTTGAGCGGCCGGGGGATAAGAGCCTGCCCTTTGCCAGCCGGGTGCATGCCACCATCTGCCGCATCCTGGAGGCAAGCAGCCTCGCTTGCTGTTCTACCCCAGGGAAGGGGGGAATGTGTATTCAATGTGTGGGTGGGGAGACCTGGAAAAGCTAGCTAGGGGAAAAGCTAGCTAGTTCATGGTCCTGGGATTCCTCCCGGAGTGTCGCTTGTCCAGGCTTGGCATTCGACTCCGGGGCCTAGCTTGGTGCCTGCAACATCTGGGCAGAGGGCTAACCTGCAGCTGCAACTGGGGGCTCCACTGGCTATCAGGGGTTCGCAGCCGCACTAGCCACCGCCATTGTCTCCCTGTGTGGCAGCACGGCCTCTGTAGTCATAAACAGCCAATCTCACGACTCTTCACCCGACCCACTGCCCTGCCCATGCCTACTACAGGCTGACTACAGGCTGCCGGATTCTCCTGCGATCAGCGACGCCTGCCATGATCTGTTGACCCGCCTGCTGGAGAAAGCCCCAGCCAAGCGCCTGTCCATTAAGGGTGTCATGGAGCACCCGTGGTTCAAGCAGGTGGCCAGGACTGGCCTGCCTTACACATAGATACATAAGTACGATCCAGGGTTGGAGGGCCCATGGGTGTTGATTCAGCATCTGGCTTTACGAATGACAGCATCTGAGGAGGGGGCACCCCAGGGAGCCTCCCAGGGTGTACAACCTTGACAGCTGCAGGTCACATGGACCCTCGAGCAAAGGTGTGCTGTGCACGCTGTGGCCGCAGGACCTCCCAGCCGAGCTACTCCGGCAGCACCAGGAAGCCCTGCGGCGCGACCACACGCCGGTGCAGGCAGAGGAGCAGCTGCGAGGCATCATTGACCAGGTAGAGGCGGGCAGTGGAAAACACTCGACACACAAGCAGCTGTGCACCGGGCAGGCCGTGGCTGGCCTGCCGCTTGGGCTGCTGTATATAACCCCAGCAACTGCTACTGGCTGGCCCAGACGAATCCTACAGACACACAAACTGCCTTCCATGCATGTGATGGCGATGTCGGATCTGACGCCTGGCCCTGCTGCGTGCTTGGTGCACTGACTCAACGCCTATTGGTGGATGCATCTCGTGGAATAAGAGCAAGTTGGCTGGCTTGGCTAAGCCCCCGGCTGGATGCTGATAATTAGGCCGGTTAATAATGGGTGGCCCCTTGTCAGGCGTTGGCGAGTGACACTTAAGTCAGTGTGGATGTGATGTAAGCTGGCTGGTGCCCGCAGGTTGTGGCAGCAAATGCGCGGAGCGCTGGAGTGCATCATGCCTAGCACAGGGCGAAAGGTGCTAGAGTGGATCTGGCAGAATGTACCTTAAGCTGGCTGCTACACCAAGCCATGGCTTCAGTGCGCTGTGGGAAGCGAATTGTTTGCTTAATTGATTCAGCGCGCTGGGAGGTGAGGCCATGGGAAGTTTCAGGTACGAGCTGGCGTCAGGAAGGAGTGGCGTGTCTGCAGATGCATGGGGACAAACATGAGCAACAGGGCCACATCTTCATGGGGATGGTTTCCTCCGTTCGTGATATGAACCGCTCTGACGTGGGCAGCGCAACACAGCAAGGTGTGCAAGAGGTGAAGCTACCTGCAGCCTATGGCCATGCCTATGGCTACCAAAAACGTGTGACAAAGTTTTGCTTAAACATGGTTGAAAAGCTGAGAAGGCTCACTATGGTGCTGCTCTATGGGGCATGGGCCGTTTCCTGCGGGGCCTTCCAATTGGCGATACCGTTGGCTCTCACGCCACAAGTTCAGTAGGGTTTTGTGCATGCCATAATTGATGTGCCAAATATATTGTACAGCAACAATGTTGGCTTTCATGGGTGCTTCTGTAAGGGTGATCAAGCTCCCTTGTGCACAGTGCCAGGCACTAACTCCACCTTGCCCTTCCTGCGTAGGAACTTTATTCTGCCAGATTCATATAGCCTAATCACTGTTAATGGGAGCTGTACCAATATATGGGAGCTGTACCAATATATGACTGCCATTGGGTGATGAACTCAAGCAGACATTACAAATATACAATGGAGAGGCTTGTGTGACAGATCTAAAGCTGCCTGGCCGCAAGATGCGGCTTCAAACCAATAAGCTGCCTACCCCAATGATCACTACCGTTGAGCGATAATCAGCCAATGCACTTGCATGAGTTTACCGCAAGGGCTAGCGGCAGAACCAAGCTTCAACCTAGCAGCTGCGCTGAATGCTAGGATCCTAAATACAAAGCTGCCTCCGGTTGCTATGGGTGTGTGACCGCGCTATGGAAAGCTTGTGGCCACACGCACCCTGTGCCCCTCAGCTGATGCTTGATGCCAGCCTCACTATTCCTCCGACTTGGGCCGCGCTTTCCTCCTCTTCTTGCCATGGTTGCCTTGGGTGTCAGCGCCGGCGCCGGGAGCCGTGTTCTTCTCTGCCAGCTGCTCCACGTGTGGCAGGAACTTGCCATTAAAGGTCAGCAGCACCCGGTCCTCGCCGCCCGCCCCCTTGATCTTTCCCACGGTGCAGTAGAAGTCGATGGCCGACATGATCCCGTCGCCAAACTCCTCATTAGTGATGGCTTTCAGCGCCTCCCCATAGTGGGTGACCGCCTGCACGCACCAACAAAGGCCTGCAATGACACTACTGCCCCCACCCCTGTCAGTACAGTTCGACCCTAACCCCTCTGTTAACATTTTCTGCTAGTACTAGCAATTGGCCGGAACATCCCCTTACAAGCCGCCCACTACACCCACGGTAGCTAAACCATAGGTCCCACACAAGCCAAGCACAAGCAAAGCTGCTGGCCTCTCGGGCCCTTGTGACCACCAACCAGCTAAAAAAAGCCACCTGCCTGGGCCTCTTGCCAGCAAGCTTTCTGACATGAGGGTAACCCCCAGATGTGCCATCCCAGCGTGTAGGATTGAGGCAAGCAAGCATGTCCAGCGCTCGTGCCAACTGATGCCACAGCAAGGCACAATAGCCAAGCTAGGTTGGGTGGGTACAGCAGCACCCTCTTCCCCAGCCTTGTATGCACCCTGCCCACCAACACACCCACCCACCCACCCACCTCATACAGGCGATAAACCAGCGGTTCCTGTAGTAAGTCAGGGTTAAATGAGCGAATGGGAGTCAGGCTCATGGCCGCCACCAGCTCGTTGCTGAGCCCTGGCACAGCCTGCTGCAGCCGCTCAGCGCTTTCTGGCTTGAGCTGAGCCTGCAGACAGGCAAGGTGACCCTGTGTGCAGGAGAGTGTTGCTGCGGTTGGGCCAGACAGCACCTGAGGTGGCTACACGCATCCTGGCAACGTTGCGACAAGGTGACCACAGGACTGCTGCATGGTACCGTGCCTATACATCCAGCGCCGCTAGTTCAGTCCACCCCAACCTCTCCTCCGTTCGCACTGCCGACTAAAATTGAAGAATATTGCCTTACTGGTCTGCCGTGCTGGCTAGAGCTGTGAGCGTGCTTCTGCGGCAGGTTGCCACAGAATGAGTCCTCACAAAACTCGTTGGTGCGGCCCCCCACACCCACCACCCTACCTGGTTGAAAAACAGCTGAGCCGTGTAAGCATTGGTCAGGCCAGCCTCGGCTGCTATCTGGGTGAAGGTCTTCCCTGAGGCCGCCTTGGCTGTCAGCAGTTGCTGCACCAGCTCCTCTTTGTCTGCAGTTGGGGAGAAAGCAGGGCGCTGCCCAAGTCACTTGCTAGTAAAGGAAGCAGGTGTACGCGGCCACAAGAGCAGATTTCTGTTTCTTAGTTCTTAGAAAAGGCCCGTCAAGAAACATCCCAGGCAACTTGTGAGTGCCCAGAGAGCCATTGCCCTTGAATCTGCAGATTACCCCCGATCCACCCTCACCTCTTCTTGTCCTAGGTGCGTATTGAGAAGTCGTTGTCGCAAGGCCCCTCGATCCAAGTGGTACAGAGGTTGTCTTTTGCTGCACGCCCAGTAGCGCCCCGACATCTACCATGGCAGACATGGCTCCCCCATGACGCCGTAATGCCCGCAGCTGTCTCGCCATACCACTATTATGATTGCCGCGGATAGGTCCGGAAACAGCTGGTCAGCAAGGTGTCACTGTGGGCAGGACAACGCTTTCGACCCTGAGGGGGACCTTCACTTGCACCCCAGGGACCTCCATCCAGGCCTTCTGTGATGCTTCTCCCTTGCCTACCGTTCCTACACGAAACCTGTGTTATGTAGGCACAGGCTATTGCTTGACACTGATCGCCGATAATCAGCCTTGCAGGATCTTCGGCTGCACACTCTCGCTGCTTCCTGCAAATTGTTTACTACTTTGCTTCCCAACTTCCTTGTGGAACTGAAATATCTTTGGCTGGGGACAACGTTGGGGCACCATGGCAGGGGCAGCGCCTTTGGACAATTGGGAAGCAGCCGCTGATCAAGTAACAGAACAAGTTGCAGGGCTGTCGATCGGGCCGGCCATGCTGCAGCCACCAGCGTCCCCAGAGCGGGTCGATCAACCTCAGCAGGGGTACGCATGCCGCTGGCCCTGCCTCGTTGGTCCCCACAGCCGTCCCAGCAGCTCTCCTTAACACCTGCAGGGCTAGCGGGGACTCGTCCGGGCCTGGTTCTGTGGGCCTGGAGGGTGCGGCCCCAGGCGCAGAAGCAGCGACCTTGGTAGACCACGCTTTGCGAGACGCGCTCTGTCATCCCAAGAACCGTGCTTCAGGTGCTGGGAAGATCCCTCGCGCTGCCGAGCTTGCGGTGGGCTTGCTGAGGGGGCCATGGTGCAGGGTTGTGCTGGGGAGGTATGTATGCTGGTTAGGTGCACCTAGCAACCAACCTGGGTGTCTTGCCTGCAGTACTCAAGCTGGAGGAGGAAGTGGAGGCCTTTGTGCTCAGCTCGCAAGCCCCGCAATACATCTTCAGCAGGGACATGACGTCTTATGAGGCAAGCTTGAGGTTTGGAGGTGGATGAGTGCAAGGCGCTTGAGACGAATGGGCGAGACAGCCAGGCATACAAGCTGTGGACAACTGCTGTTGTGGATATGAAGCCAGCGAGAAAGCTGCCTTCTAGGTCCTTCCAACGTGCCCATCGGGCTAGGTTGGAAAGTGGGTAGAACCTTGCTACAACAGGTCGAGTGTGCTGGCAGTGGTGCTGCGCAAGGCAGCGCTGACTGATACCTGAACTGGGGCAATGCGTTTGCTGTGCCTTGCAGCGCCTGCTGGCCCACCGCACGGCGCAGCACTGGGGTCTGGAAACTACCACCATTAGTCAGGGGCCGGACCAAGGTAAAATAGTGGCGTACCGCGGCCCACACGCCAGGGTGCCCAAGGTGGGTAGTGTGATGGGAGCAAAACGTGAATGAAGATGGCATCTGCCTGCTGGCAAGGCGGAGGGAAGGGGGTGAGAGCTTTTGTTGCCTGCCAGTGGCGTTTGCCGGGAGCAGCACTGGGATGAATTTGCAGCCGGGCGTGTGCTTGCTTGCTGAGCTTGCCTGCAACATCCACCGGGCCATCGCGGCCATCCACGAAGCGGTGGTTGCATGGCGCGCCCACTCTCTACATAATGTTCAAGGAGGCTTCAAAGAAGGTCACTGCGCAAGGTTATACTTCTGGATGGAGATGTGCTGACGACCTGGCGAGTGTGTACGCTGCAGGTCAAGCTTTCTCAGGTACCTGTATCTATTGAAGAGCTGCCGTCAGGGGCTACGTTGTCGTCCCCTGGTTCCCCAGTCCCTGCCCCTCGAGTGCTTGTGCGCAAGCGGCCAGACAGGCTGGGGCCGCGTGGCGCAGGGCTGTCAGCGCAGCAGGCTGACTACCTTCAGGCAGGCGTAGTGGCCGGGCTGCCGTATGCGGACGGGGCAGCTGCAGCGGGGTTCAGGTGCGCGTTAGCACAGGAGCTCCGCCGCCTGGGCTGGCGGGCTTGTGTGCAGCTGCCTTGCTGCTGAGGGGCGACCCAGGGCTCCAGTTTGCCACCTCACATCTCTCCTTGCCCTCTACAGTCAAGCGGGTGCACAACAGGGTGCACGACAGGACGGAAACTTATTCTTGATTGAGGCAGCAGGACTGTGGGGTCCTTTAAGGTGTGAGGCCCCACTCCTGGTGAGGGGCTAAGTGGTTCGTGACAGACGCCTGGGAGAAGCGTGGCTCGTGCAGGTCTGTAGAGGAGCGGCAGCAGGAGTACCACCGAGCGCGCGCTCGCATCTTTGGAGGCGAGGGGGCAAGCGCGTACATGCAGCAGCCGCAGCAGCTGGGCCTGCCTCCCGGCGCGCAGGCAGTGTATGGCACAGCCGGCGGCCTGCCCGCCTCGCCCATGCACAGCCCCTTCCCTGTATCTCCGCCCAGGCCAGGTGAGGATGCGCTCGGCAAGGCAAGGGCCAGCGTAGCGCCGAGCAGCTCCTTGGAAAGGGAGTGGTGTGGGGAGTGAGGAAGGCGTGGGGGCGCGTTGCTGGGGTTGTTGGAGAGAGGTCCAAGTATCGCTAGGGATTGGTTGTGAAGCCGTGGTCCATCGGGTGCTACTGTTTTGACCTTGCCAGGCAGTCATCATACACCCCTGGGGTGCTTTGGGCTGCTGGCCGGCAGGTATTGCCCTTGGTAGGCTTCATCACCCATCATGTGCAGGTTGGTAAAGGGTGCAGAGGCGAGAGGAAGTAGCTCAGCACAACATCTGTGGATGCCTCCCTACACAAGCTAACTGCTGCACTTTACGAATCTGGCCGTGCAGCGGCTGCTGGCGGGTACGGCGCTGCGCCCGCTGGGTGGGTCCCCATGGGGGCTGGCGGCCGGGGAGGGGGCGCCGCCAACGGCGGGCGCAAGGCCGTCCTGCGGAACAAGAGCGAGGACATGAATGACCCAGACTTTAGGAGGAACAGGTTTGTGCTTGCTTGGGCACCTGCCTGTGGCCAAGGACTGGAAGCGGTGCAGTCCCACATGATAGCAGGCCAGCTGGTGGCTCCAGGTGACTGCCTTGGGATCTTCTCAGATAGAGAATGAAGGGCAGGCAGTCGCAGTGGTACAAATCTGCAACCTACGGGGTGTGTGTAGAGTGGGGGATGGATTATGGGGTGGACCGTGGTTCGTTTCTTCTTTCCAGTCATCTTACATGAACTTTTGTAGACCATCCTTTGCGGTTTGGTGTGCACGTCTTCAGTCCCAAGCAGGCTAGTTCGTTTGATGACTGTTACCTGAGTGTCCTCGTCACGGAGGAATTGTGTAGCCCTGGTAGGGATAGGTCTCTGATTGCGTTTTTTGGGTATTTTCCCGTCCAGACGGGGTGGTGCAAGCGATCAGTAGGGGCACGTGGGTTTGGTGGTTTGTGGGCATAGGAAAACCTGGCTGTTTTGCAGCCCCCGTTGCAGGGGACTCATGGCAGCACGGTTGGGTGGCAGTACGCTCCTACGCTAGACTGGAGTACTACGCTGGTTTGCATGGTGGGAAGGCATCTCTCAGCTGCAAGTGGCGTGGCAAACGCCTATGCAGGTCTGGGCCGCGATTTGACCCCGGGTTTGGCGAGGAGACCGAGGCCCAGCAGAGCATCTACATCCGACCAACTTACAGCTCAGAGGTGGGGGATGTGACAGCAGAAGTGTGGCAGAGAGCAGGGACACTGCACGTGGAGAATTTACTGATCCAGCATGTGAAAGACTGGTGGTGTTGGTGTGAGTCACGGATTGCTCCTGTCGCAGCGCATGTCACACTTATGTTGCAGATTGAAGCCACTGTGGAAGCCAAGTGAACTTGGCCACGAGGACAGAATTCTTTGCTGGGCGAGGCAGTAATAGGGTTGGGCGGTTGCCTGTGCAGTTTCCGGAACTGGGAGGGCAGCAGGCACCCGCAGCCGGGCGCAGCAGCAGCCGAGGCGGCGGCGGCGGCGGGCCGCGGCGCACCAATGGCGCGCTGCCGCCGCCGCCAGGCGGTGCAGGGCCGCATATGGCAGCCGGAGCCTCGCCTATGGCTGCAGCGGCGGCTGGGATGGCGTATGCGATGCCTCCTTACGGGACTCAGATGCCAGGTGGCATGGTGGCGGCGGGGCCCATGGGTCACTTCATGGTGCCGCCCGGGATGGTTGTGGCAGGGCCCATGCCAGGTGGGGTCTTGAGGCAAGGGCAGCCTTGTGGCTGCGTGCTGGGCCTGGCTTTGTGAGTGTAAGGGGTCGT
>BBXU01001353.1:0-16628 GCA_001598975.1 Parachlorella kessleri | reverse complement strand
CCCGTTTGCGGTAACAAGCCACCAACAGTGTGACGTCACCGCTGTAGCTCCTCTGCTCGCTTCACCAGCCGCCATCAGCAAAGGTCGCTGGCGCCGCATCCAGCAGGCCCACCGCTACCCCCGCCGCTGCCCTGTGCTTGCTGGCTTTCCGCCCTTGCCGCCCCCACCCCCTCCCCTTCCTGCTCCTCGTCCATCCCATCATCCCCATCACCCACTGCCAGCAGCCCGTGCAGGGCGGTCCCATGGAAGCCCCTCTCCTGCTCCCGCTGCCGCCCCCGCTTCACCCCCGCCGCGTCGCCGCCGTACAGCGCCACAATGCTCGCGTAGTCGCCGGCGTCGTGCTCCTGGGTGTCCACCTGCAGACCCACAACATATCCGACCGGGTGTGTGGGTGGGGAGGGGGGCGGGGGGTGCGTCCGGTGGTAGATGCCTGTTATGGTTGCCTGTGGCAGTGGCAAATCACCAAACCAAGGCCCGGCACGCCTTGATGGACTCCTAACGGACAGCTTTCACCAATGCCTTCCGTAAAGACCATTGCCCCAGGGAGGGAGGCAGCACTTCCAAGGGGTCCGGGGCGAGGAGGGGCGCCCCGGCACCCCCATGCCAGCCGGTGCGCAGCCAACGCGCGGGCCTCTCACCACTTTGATTTCCTCCCCGGGGAAGATCTCGCACGCCGCCAGCGTGGCACCAGCATCATGCGCCAGCTCCTCTCCCCTGCACAACATGCTGGGCACATCTATGGCCGTGCAAGATTGGTCATGCGGGCCCCCACCAGCAGGCCACCTGCACCGCACCAATGCTTTGCATGGGCTTATCTATACACTACCCCCCGCCCTACACACCGTTAGTAACCGTCACTTCTACTCCCTTGGACTCCCGCTGCTATTCTTCCTCCATCTGTGCGCCTCTGCAGAGCAGCGCGGCCCCAGCCTAGCTCCACAGTCAGTCCCCCACCCTCCCTGCCACCGCAAATGCTTCAACAAAAACCACCCCACACCTCACAAACAGGCGGGCGTTGAGGGGGTGCACGTCAACGGCTTCATACAGGCGCAGGCGAAGCGTGCGCAGCGTGTCTGAGGAGCCCAGCGTGAGCGGCGCCCGCCCCTTGCGGGCGCGCTTGGACTTGCGCTCGCCTGCACACCAAGCACGAAGAGGGGTTGCGGTGCCAGCAGGGGGCCAGGGGTCAGGCAGGACAAGGGCAGTCGCCTCCTTGCTTGATGCACGACAATACAGTACCACCGCTGCTTCCGCTTGCAAGGACATTTTGGCAGGCCTCCAGTGCATGCCTGCAACGATGCACATACGCTCGTGGTCTGCCCTCACATATCCCATCCACACCCGTCCAGACCCTGGTTAGTCAACCCGCAAAGTGCCTGCCGCCCAGAACAAAAAGGACAGGCGCGGCTACCCTCTCCCTTTGACCTGCCGCAGGTCTGCCTGGCATCCTCCTTCGCCGGGACCAGCCTCACGCCCAGATATCCACACCTACCTCCGCCCTCAGCACGACCCGACAGCAGCGACAGCAGCCCCATGACTCACCCCCGGGCGCCAGCGCCGCCCTGCTGGCCTGCCTCGCCTCCTCCTCACTGCCAACCACCTCCACCATAATATCCTCCCCGCGGTACGTCAGCCGTGCCAGCCTGGCCGCATCCCGGCGGGCGACCACCGTGGCCTGGCACACCGGCGGCTGCACCTCCAGCCAGGCAAACTTGCCGCCTGGTGGGGGACAGCAGGGCGGAGGTTAAGATGTATGTCTATAATATAGTAAGCTTGCGTGACTGTCTTTTGTGGCAGGCAAGAAAATTGACAAATAATGGTAGGCGGTAAGTGCACGCCTTGATTGCTCTGCCTTCTCCTGCACCTGCACCGCCTCAATGTAAATCCCAGGCTCTACTCGGGCCAAATGTGACAGACCCAGTGCCGCCTTGTGGAGGGCAACCCTGCCTTGAGGTGCCGCACGCAGGAGCGAGCCAACATGAAAGCTCCCTGCCTGCCAGGCCCCCACGCACCTCCTCGATCCTGCTTTCTCCGTGCCGGCCGGTAGTCATCCCCGATGAGTCGCTCTGCTTCATAGTCCCCATCATCGCCCCCTACGTCGCCAGCAACAGCACCAGCGGCAAGCCCGCCGCTGTCTTCCCCCTCCCCAGCAGCCAGCCCAGAGGCGCCTCCAGCAGCCACACAGCTGGCACCGGTGGCAGCCGCAGCCTCCGCCGGGTCATCGCTCACACGCATGATGACGGTGACACCACCGCTGCAGGCAGACAGAGGCAAGCCGCGGCAGTGGTGGAGATATTACAGCTACAGCTGTTGCCACCTGGCGCGGGTGACCAATCAGTGGCGCTGGCCACTCCCACTTCGAACAAGGCAGCTGTGATGTTGACACTCCAGGCCCCAAATTACCGCTTGTCAACCACCGCGGCAGTCAGCACATGACGCCCCAGAGGCAAACCTAGGGGCCACCCATCACTACTCCACCCACAGATGGTGGCACCTCTACTTTGAGAGTACCCAGGATACCCACAAACCAAGGCCTCCCGAGGCCATTAAGACCCTGCTTCAGCCGAAACTCACCTGGGCAGCTGCAGGTTGCCCATGCCGTAGCCATGCACAAGGGCGTGCCAGTCTGACATGTCCAGCAGCTGCCAGACAGTCTCGCCCTCCTGCCCCGCCACGGCGCCGGCGCCTGCTGCTGCCCCCGCAGCGCCTTCTTCGTGCTCTGCTAGGCCCCACCTGCTCCCACCACGGATAGTTCCAGTCAGCCAGGAGGTATGGAGATGTGGACTCTGCTAGAGACTGTCAGGCTGACCCCCACTGCACTTCTTCGTCACGCTGATGAAGCCCCATGCAGTGCTTTTTGGGGGTGGCTTGTGCAGGCTGCCGTGCTTCAGTACTAGGTACCTAATACCTCAAGTGTACCCTATTGTATCTAGGATACCTGGTACCCTCATGTCCAGCACTGGCAGCAGCCCTTTGCAGGACTGGCCAAAATCCATCACAGGTTGCCAACCATCAGAGCTCCACCCAGCGGGGCTATCGCGCATGAACATGGCCGAGCCACCCGCGGCTTTCTTATCTGAAGACAATACGCATGCAGACAGGCTGCAGCGCATCTAACCGGAGCCCGGCTCGCCAGGCGACTTCCCCAATAACAGCAACCGCTGCGACCTCCAACTGGCACAGCAGCAAACTGCCCAGAGGGCGGGTGGCGCAGCTGAACTGCTTGACCTTCAGCAGACACCTGGACTCCACCCTTGATGACTCTACCAGCAACAATTACATAGGTGTCACCAAAAGAGACCACACTCCCACTGCTGCGCTGGGGCGTGTCTGCAGCCCTGTGGGGGGTGTCTCGCGTGCCAGCACTTGCAGCGAGCAACTAGCAACACGCGGCCATTTGCTGGGCCCCAGGGGCCCACAACAGACGCACAGCTAGCATGCGATCCTCTCTGCCTCTCTGGTGCTTTACCTGCCGCGCCGTGATTTGACCAAAGCTGGAGGTGGGTAGGCCAGTCGCGCATCCTCCCGCGTGTGGCAGCTGCACAACACCCCCGCCATGCACGCTTCCAGCGAGGGCGGCTGGGCTACCTGGCAGGAGGCGCACAGCATGCACAGCGTGGACACGGGAAGCTGAAACATTCCTCAAACACCCACCACAACAAGAGTCGTGTCTAATGCATCCGCCCAGCCTAGCCATGAGAAGAGCGCGTCACCAAGGATCTACCATGGCATGCGGTACTGGGGTCCACTGTTGGGTCAAGCAGGCCTGCACTCTATAGACTCTGCCACCAGCCGCCTAAGGCAGCAGCTGTGGGCTGGTTCGTACTACTGGTTAGACAGGAAGGAACATGGTGAGACACCACCGGGTATACGGGTAGCACCTGCCTGCCTGGGCACCACACACACTCACCGCTGCTTGGGTGGCTGCTGGTCCCGGCCCCCGCCTGCCCGCCTGGCTCATATATGCCCGCCACTGCTCCATGAACGAAGCCGGTACCAGGCTGTACGCCCGCCCTGGCTCCAGCGGCGGTGGCTGGTATGGGTTCACCAGGTGTGCCAGCACTGCGCGCTCCGCATCTCTTCTCCCCCGGAGGCCCTGCAGTTTTGAGGGGATTCATGCTGGCCGCTGATGGGTGATGGGTGCTGCAAGGCTCTGGACCAGGCTGCTGACAGATGCGTCAACACCCCCAGGTGGGCTGACCGCTGCTGCGCCAGGCACCCGCGGCTGGGGCTATGTCACCCACTAGACGTTAGCTTAGATATGGAGGGACAGGAGTCAGCCGATCATGCACAGCGCCCGGCTAGCCTCACACCACCACCGGCTTCACTGGCCCCTGCTCTGTATGCCAGCTGCGGCAGTGCAAATAAACCGTGCTTAGATAGGGCTCTACCCACATGACTGCCCACCTGTGCCATCTCAGCGGCGTCCTGAAGCTCTACAAGGCAGTGAGGGCACTCCTCGCTGTCCCAGCCGAACTCTACAAGTGGCTGTGCCCCGCCCGGCGTGCCGCTGCTGCCAGTGCCGTTGCCGTTCACTGCTGCACCTTCCGCTGTGGCGGCGCCGGCCTCTGGCTCGTGCACACCGTTGGCGCCGTCGGGGGCAGCGGCAGCGGCAACAACACCGTTGGCTAGTGAGGGCTGGGGAGGCTGCTTGGCATCTGGAGGGCTCATGTCGCCATCTGAGTCCAGTGCTACCACCTCAACTGCATCACAGGCAGCGCATGAACACGCCGCATATCAGTCCCTTACCGAATACAATTACCGCATCTCCAAGACACCACATGCACTCCATGCGAAGCCAAGGGGCAAGACCGGACGACTGACACCTTGGTGCTGCCGGGCACCTAGGCTTAGGTGCACAGCAGGTAAGCATTTGTCACACAGGAGAGATAGGACACACCTTCAGTTGAGGCAAGCGCTGTGGGCTTCTTGGCTGCCTTCTGCTGTTGCTTGCGCTGCTTCTCGGCCACAGCTGCGTCCCAGCAGCGCTTCAGGAAGCCCCAGAAGTCTGTGGGAACACCCACCCGTTTAGACTGCGGGTGCAGAGCGGGGGTGTTTCAGCATAGATCGTAGATAAAACTCCACCCCAAAACACCCCTGCCATGCAAGGGGCAGCAAGTAGCTTTGTGCATTCCTATCTGCTGTGTCTTGTTAGTCATCCTGCAGGTCAAGCCCGCAACTGGCGCCACGACCTGCCATTGTTTGATCATAACTGCCTAATTACACAAGCGACAGCCGCTCAACGACAGCGATTCCCTGCACCCCACCTGCTTGCCGAGCTGCTCGGGAGCCAGCTGGCCGTGGGGGCAGGTGATGGCGTCCGTGGGAGAGGAGTTGCCCATGCTGCGCCCGCTGCGCTTCTGCCATGCCCTGCACAGTCCCAGGAGCCTCCGGCGGTGCAACCTCCGTAGCCCACATGGTCTGTCGGCAACACTGCTTTCCTCTACCGGCAGTGGGGAGCCAGCAGCATGGATGAGAACCCCTCATTCAGCCTGGCGCCATCGCATCAGCCTACAATGATGAGGCTGCCCCACAGGCTTGCTCAGGGCGAAAGGCCAAGTCACCGGCACCCCGACAGGCAGGCATCTGTGGCCCTGCCCACGATACACCAGGTAGACACTCACGCGAGCCAGGGCCGTGACACAAAGTAGCTTGCATCATCTGCCTCCTCCCCATTGGCTGCCGCCTCCTCCAGCTGTGCTGCCAGCGCCAGGAAGTGATCTCGCCGCTCCTGGTTGTCTTCCGAGGCCACCACCGCATCCAGCCTGCCACACACTCACACACACACCGCGTCAAGTCAGGGCCTGCCGTATGGGTTGCTGCTCAAGGACCACCCTTGAGCAGCAACCTATGTCAAAAAACATAAACCCTCCAGCTGATACATATCACACATAGGAGCGATAGCAGCAACTGATGTTGCGTTCCTGAGCTTTTTAAGCTGTTCCATGCGCCCATCCCTGAGCAAACCTTTACCCAAAGTGCGCAATGACAAGCACTGCTACAGGGTAGTCTGTCCCGCTCATGTGGCGACACATGGAGCCAGCCAGCGACCCAAGAAGGGGCGCCATGCAGTGAAACTACCAACAGGTACCCACTTGGCAGCCAGGCAGGTTGGGCAGGCGTCCCTGGGCTGGAGCTCGGGGCCACCCTTGTAGCTGCTGCGTAGCTGCTCCCAGGCAGGTGTGCTAATGTGCCGCATGTCTGCACCCGCAAAGGGCCAGATTGGAGGGAACATATTGGCCAGAGGACAGACACAAAATGGGGTGGATGAGGTGCGAAGGCTTGCCTACGTTACGCCATAGCTACGGACACACCATGTCTGTCAGGTGCAGCCCGCCTCAGGATCTCATGCCAATACCGACCCTGCTACAATCCATACATGTCATACCTCGCAGCAGCATGCTGCGTCTCACCCTGGGTCTTGTTGGGGTCCAGCTTGCCGTGTGTGCACAGCAGGGCTGAGTTGTCAATGGGGTCGATGGTGCTGCTGCCGTCGGCCTCTGCCCAGCTGTGTAGCCAGGCAGAGGCAACGTACCTGCCAGGGTCATCTACAACGGCAAGACAGCATTCGGTATGTCACATGGGGTAGTAAGCCTTCACCGCTTCAGCAGGTACTGATCCCTTAGGTAATACGGACCCACAAACACGTCCATCGTGGCAACAACACATGTGCAGGTCCTTGGCATGCCTAGCTGCTCACAAGGGCTCTGCCAGGTCTCCACTCGCCCACCACTTCCTAGCCGCCGCCAGCCGTAGAAAGGCGGTATACCTGCTGGGCAGCCACGTTGGTCAAACCCATCACCCGCTTCTCACAGCCGCGCACTTGGCAGAGTCCCTGCTCGACAGCCTTTGCCTCCTGTACTACATGCCACCCCCCACCCACCCATGCAGCAACTCCAACCACCCACACTCACCTTCCTGCAGAACCACGGCTGCCTCCACCACCGACCGCACCTCCTCCTGCCGCTGCTGCGTGCGCTGCACCACGCCCTCCTTGGCCGCCGCATACTCGCTGCACCGCCGCTGGTACTCCTCCTCCAGCCGGCCCCGCGCCTCAGCTAGCCTGCAGCACAGCAGCAACCATGGACCCGCCTGAGATAATAGAGGTTTAGCCCTGATGTACGATCCTCGCCCTGTGTGGGAGTGCCTGTTGGCACCCGGCGGCAGCAACCATGGGGAGAGGCCAGGCTTTGCAGAGCCCTGCAAACTCTGCAAGCAAGCGAGACTGTGCCGGCATTCAGTGGGACCCCACTATCTCCTCCCAGGCTCACCACTGCTGGGACGCCGCATCCAGCGGTACCAAGGGCAGCTCGGCGCCTCGCTGGCGGTACACCAGCAGGTAGGCATTCTGGGACACAATCTCGGCGCAATTTGCCGCCTTGCCATCGCCAGCGGGCTCAGCGGCGGGAGATGACTCGCCCTGCTCATCAACATCCATGGCTGAGCTGGGGTCTTCCCTGCGCCCACGCGACAGAGGCCAGCTCAGGCATCTCTGACAGGCATGGCTCCCGCTGACATCCACGCACAGCAGGCCATCTTGTGTACACTCCCAGGCTAACGGCAGCGTCTCGAGGCACGCATGGAGCCTCAGGGACAACCAAGGTATTCGGAGAATACCTCCCGCCTCACCTGTCGGGCTTCTCCTGCTCTGCCATGACCTCAATGGCGTCATCCCCATCGTCCCCACCATCGAGCAATGACACCACATCGTCTGCTACTGCTGCTGCAGCCCTGCCACGCCCGCGCCCCCGCCCTTTGCCCGCTGCTTGCTTGGCTGCCACGCCGCCGGCCCCGCCCCTGCCCCGGCCCCTGCCGCCGCCCCGACCCCGACCCCGACCTCTCTGACCCTGCGTGCACGCCAAATCGTCCATCAGCAGCAATGAATCTTCGCATGGCAACCACACCCTGGCTGCAGAAGTCAACCTTGCCTTGCTTTCATGGGGCAGTCCGGTTCAGGGGTGGATCACAATGTTCACACCCCAGATACATGCAGGGTATCCACACCCAAGGGACGGCTTGGTTGGGGTTGCTGAGCTTGCCTGCGGTGCACCCCCAGCTGTGACCGCACCTTGCCGTCAGCGCCACCGCCCTCTTCATCCTCGCTGGCAGCAGATGCCGCCGGCCGCTTTGGCCCTGCTGCGCCGTGGTCAGCGCTCCCGCAGGGACCCGCCTTCATGCGGGCGACACCCTCATCGTCGAATCGCCACCAGCCACCCCCGGCCCCGCCCGTCCCTCCCCTTGCTGCTGCTTCTGCTGCTGCTGCTGCTGCTGCTGTGGCTGCCGAGGCAGCCTCGCCGTCCATGTTTATGTGAGCAACTGCAGGACAACAGGGAGGCTCGCACCGAACCAGATCCCACTCAATGAGGGGCGCTGGACCCCACTGCCATGTAAGCTCTAATACATTGATTACCCTTTCCCTGGCAGCGCTCTAGGACCAGGGACGCCACCCTCGCCAACTCCTAAGCACTACGTCTGTTGCGTGCTTCTGTTCGTATACGCTGCACCTTGGAGTGCCAGATGTTTAAGCTGGCTTTGCAAAACCCTCCAAAGCACACAGCAGGACTCAACGAATAGCCAGCTGCAGCCAACGTGAGCAACAACCATCGACCAACTAACGAAAGAACTACCCGCCCACAGGCACCCACCATAGTGGCCGTGCATGGCGCTGCCCCCTTTGTGTATAAGGATTGCCACCAAGTCGTACAGCAGCGGTTCTGCAGCAGCAGCAGCCCCCTGGCCCTGCTTTGCCTGCTGTCCACTGGCGCCCAGGTGGTGTGCCATGTCTAGGACGAGCGGGAAGGCAAACTTGTTGTTGGCCTTCACACGGTCCATCTTCTGCAGCAGCACACAGGTAGGTTGCAGGAAGCGAGTGGGGGGCCGTGGTCCAACTGTTGGTCACTAGCAACTCCGCTCACACACAGCACCACCATAGGAGGACCTGCCTTTAATTTCCCTTGGTCCGCAATGGTGTGGATCCCCAGAGTCGCCAAGTGTTCCTACCAGCAGCAACATGCTCAACAACTCCGACCAGGGAACCTCAAACGACCCCATTCCCCCAAGCAGCAATGCCATGCTACCAACACTCCCAGTGGTGCGCGGGTCCAGCCGATGCAGATGCGTGGCAGTGGGGCTGGCTGATCCAAGTACAAAGCCAGCCTCAGTCGCCGGAACGCTAGCGAGCACCCCTTACATTGTAGTCAAACACAAAGCGCTGCAGCGAGAGGCACAGCATGGGCGGCAGCGCCCGCAGCCGCAGTTGGCGTGTGGCGTCCACCTTGGCCGCGCAAAAGTCGCAGCTGTACTGGTTGTCGCCGCAAAGGAACTCTGGGGCCAGCAGGGTGCTCAGGGAATCTACAGCAAGCAGGTGCAAGGTAGAAGCTTGAGTAAGGGCATATACTAGAGATGCTGGTGTTAAGCAGGCAGCAGGGTCTTAGGGCAGATGCCCATCAGAATACAAGTTCAGCCCCTGAAAAGGCTGGTTAGCAGCATACAGAAGTACCTGGGAAGGTGCCTCCGGATGTGCATCCTCACCCTGCAAGGACGTGAAGCCCTTGACCGGTAGGTCCAGCTCGTAGAAGCTGACAGAGCGGCTGCTGCTCTCAGATGGCCGCTGGCACACCTGGCACACGGTCTCGTACCCAGACTGGCCGCGGAACAGGCTCTGCAGGGAACATTAGCATTGTAGCAGCGTAGAGAAAGGGGTCCCGCCGACGCATAGCCCGCCGACGAATAGCCCTGGCCCGGCTGTCCAAGGGCGTCAGCCACGGAACGCTGCCCACCCCTGGGCGGAGCGAGATCTGTGCAGGAGTCAAGGCCGCCGCTACAGTGCTTGCGCCTCTCTCCCTCTCTGCCGGCATGCCAGCGGGCTTGGCGCCACATACAACACCTTCCCATATACCACTACTTGCTTTGTTAGCCGTCAGAAGAACCACCCTGCCCCTAACAGCCCACCCGGCACCAACCTACCGGTATGACATCTCGCAGGTCAGGCTGCCGCGCAAACTGCGCCTCCAGCAGCGTGAGCAGCAGTTTCATGAACTCCTGCCCGTCCTGCTGCACCCCGTGGTCCAGCTGCAGAGACCCAACCAGCGGCTGCGGGTCTACAGGGCTGGTGGCGCCGCACTCCAGCTCCACAAATAGCTGCCTGTGAGAAACGGCAGCAGAAAGGGGGCAGGTTTGTGAGCGTGCTGATGGTACCTCCCGCCCCAGGTGTCCCATGCATGAGTTGTGTGGTACGCAAAGTCTGCAGCAAAGGCAAGCCTCGAATGCGTGCGTATATTGCGACGGGGCTGCCGGCAGCAACTCGCAAGCGGCTTGCGAGTTGCTGCCATTGTGGTATTACCCACGGAGCGTCGTTTGCCTCGCCAACATGGAGCGCTATGCTATCACATCACGCTTATAACACCCCCCATGTACAACCCAGCGCTGACCTAAGCTCCTTCACCACCGGCTGCTCCGCCAGAGGCGGGCGCACAGCGTAGACGGCGCGACGGAAGGCCTGGTTGGCAAAGAGGCACTGGAGCACGCTGTTGACATAGCAGGTGTTGCCCAGGTTGCGCAACCCCACCGGATGTTCTAGCTTCTGCACACCAAGAATGCGAAGAAGAGCGCGTTGGACAGTAGGGCAAGCACAGCAAGAGCTAGAGCCACTGCCATAGGCCTGCCCCGAAGTCTGCAGGCGAGAAGCAAGCCATGGCTGGGTTTTGCTAACTCTGCTGGCAGTGTTATGCTGCAGCCCAGAGTCGGCAGCCAGGGGGCTCGCAATGGCTGGCACACACCTCCCGCTTGAGCGTGGCAGGGTCCTGCCCCAGCTCTGCAACCGCTGCGGGCTGCTTGGCCCACAATCCTGAGCGCCGGCTGGCTCCTGGGTTGGGGACGAGTCCACACAGGCAGTTGGCATTGCCACTCTTACCCTGCAGGCAGCAGCACCAGGCCTGCGCTTGCACACGCTCTTCACCGCCTGCGTCCCGCCTGTGGGCTACCGCATCACCTCCCACGGCACCGCATCCCAGCCTGGGAGCTGCCGAAAGGTTACAATTCCAGGGTATCAACCTGTTCACCTTGCAGCCAGCATACAGCTCCTCACAAGGTGCAGCCGAGTTGAGCAGGGAGAGGAGAGTGTGTAGGTCTGGCTGGCCCCCTGCGTCGATGATCTGCTTGATTTGCAGGGCCTCTGTCCCAGACAGGTGCTGCACTTGAGTTGCCGCTTTGGCCTTGCCTTTGCCACCACCTCGGGCCCTCTTCATAGTGCCCGCTGGTGATGACTCGATCAGAGCGTGAAAACCAGCATGATGAAGCAGATAAGCAGTTCAAGCTGTTTTATATATAGTGGGATGTACGACACTGCCTGTTCTTTTGTGCCTAGGCGAACTGGCGGGAGGATTGCTGCCAAGCTGGAGTACATTTCATTGTTTATTGCACACCTGTTCCAAATATTTGTTGCAGCCTTACTATCTGCTTTGCACGTCCGTCACTGCGGCTTGCCATGACGGTGGTGATTGAAGATATTACTGAACAGGACACCAAGGACGCACAGCCGGGGACCAGCTTGCATACTGAGCAAGAAAAGGCAAATACTGCGACCAGCGGGGAGCAGCAAGCTGCAGCACCCTCCCCAGAAGAGAACGAGGAGGCTGAGAGTGATCTCCAGCCGGGGCAAGAAGACAGCGACGCTGCCAGGGTGCGTTGCACTCCAGCCCACAGTGCTCTGTAAGAAAGAAAGCGTTTTATTGACTGTCCGAGCAAACGAAAACTCTCGATCACCATGCCGTGCAGTTAGGGCTCGAAAGGGCTGAAGCGCTCAAATCAGAAGGCAACGCTCTCTTTGGAAGCGGGAGGTTTGAGGAGGCCCTGGTGAGCAAATTGCCGTGGGAAGCATCGATCATTTAGCAATGTGCGGGTGTGCCCTTCTTGGTGCCGCTGCATTTTACCTGTGCTGGAATAGGCACTGATAAATGAGCAGTATAAGAGATAGATCAGAGTCTGTTTAGACCTGCCGCTGGTACGGCCGATGACTAGTCGCGCGCCGAATCCTGCTCGACGCAGCCCCCCGGGTGCTGGTACAGGATAGAGCTTATCCCCCCATGCACATCCTCCCACTCAACGACAGGCACCTCCTTTTCGTCGATGTTGGCCGCTGCTTGCACCCAGGGTGTCTTTGAACCTGCTTAGGCACCAGCTTGAATACAACAGGCCCTCAGTGATGATCCCCTGTTCCAGCCTGGTGTTCTGCCCTAAGTGCAGGGAAAGTATGCAGAGGCTCTTGAAGTAGCACCAGAGTCAGCAGCCAGTGAGCGCGCAGTCTACCATGGCAACAGGGCTGCATGCCAGCTCAAGCTCCGGCAGTTTGCAGATGCAGCTCAGGATTGCTCAGCAGCGCTGGAGCTCAACCCCTCCTATACCAAGGTTCTGCTTCGGAGAAGCAGTGCGTATGAAGAGCTAGATGACTTGGAGCGCGCGCTAGCAGATGCCCAGAAGGTGGGTCCGTGTAGCAGCAGGGCAATAGATGGTGAGGCTGTGTGCCTGGGCACATGACGGCTTGGGCAGGCAGTCGCGTAGTTCCTACCTCCTCAACATATATGCCCTGGCTTGTCTGCGGTATGCAGGCCGCAGGACCAAGCTTTTCTATAACTTGCCCGGTATTCCAGTCCCCCTGCTGTCCATGTGGGTGGCAGGTAGTGCGAATAGGGAGTGAGAGCTGGGCTGAACTAACTAACTTGTGCTGCTCCCGCGTTGTAACCAGGTGTTGGAGCTAGAGCCCGGCAACGTAGTTGCCACAAAAGTGGTCCAGCGGCTGGAGCCCACGGTTCTGGAGCGGCGGGAAAAACTAAAGGAAGAGATGCTAGGTGAGCACTCCTAGCCCGTTGAGATTGTGAAGTCCACACAAAGATAGCTTGGATCAGGCAGGGGTTCTTCCATCGGCGGTAGTTGGCAACTAAAACAGCCATTTGTGTTGCGTAAGTTTTCAGTGCGCAGGATAGGTGAAGAACGTTGGATCAAAACGTGGTGGGCTTCCTTGGCACCGAGACTTAACACCGGATGTTCCACGCTGCTGCACACAACCCTTGTGCAGGCAAGCTCAAGGACCTAGGCAACACCATCTTGGGCAAGTTCGGCATGTCTCTTGACAACTTCAAGGCTGAGAAGGACCCCACTACAGGATCGTACAGCATCAAGTTTGGTCAGTGAAGGCGTTAGCAGCACGAACAGTGTTGTGGTCTTGAAGATCTGGGACTTAAAACTTCTTGGTTTTCGAAACACGCTACACTGGCTAGGTTCTTTTTGTTTGTATTACTGGTGCCATGTTTGCGTACCTGTTCACAAAGCGCTTTTGCATTGTGGCGTGGCTTTGTTTGGGATGGGAATGCTTGCTCGAGCAAGCTCTTGGCGGGTAGCCCATGGCGGGGAGGATAGGGATGAGAGCGATCTACCACAACATAAGGCACGCAGGCAAGCGCGATCG
This sequence comes from Parachlorella kessleri, assembly GCA_001598975.1. Lineage (NCBI taxonomy): Eukaryota > Viridiplantae > Chlorophyta > Trebouxiophyceae > Chlorellales > Chlorellaceae > Parachlorella > Parachlorella kessleri. The sequence goes on along the minus strand of BBXU01001353.1, from coordinate 3,169 downwards.
AACTAGTCCCTCAACAAGCAAGCAACACCTCCATCCAAACGATAGCAATGGCTTCCACCATGCGCGCCACCACCATCAAGGTGTCTGCTGCCCAGAGGGCCTCCGTCCGCCCCGCCAAGGTGGCCGTCTCCGCCTCCCTGCGCACCGAGGTGGCCAAGGTCGCCAAGGCTGCCGGTGTGTCCGTCGCCTCCCTGGCTCTGGCCCTGTCGGCCAACGCTGCCACCATCAAGATGGGCGCTGACAACGGTGCGCGCCTGCCTCTGTGTAGAACCGTTGAACTACAGTGGGAGGCAGCTAATTACGTACTGATCAGCGCATTGTGTGGCTGGACGTGGGCCTGGTGACTGGTGGCAGGCAAGCATGAGGCCTGCCAGTAGGTGGGGCGCTGTTTCACTTTGGAGTCCCCTGGGAGGGTGATATGACTATGGACAGGAAGGTGTGCGATTTGTTGGCCGGTAATGTGGTCCAACTTGGTTGCTATACGGAGCGTTTGATCTGATATAAGTGGCTGCTCGTTGCAGGTGCTCTGGTGTTTGAGCCCGCCAACGTGACTGTGTCTGCCGGCGAGGAGATCACCTGGGTGAACAACGCTGGCTTCCCTCACAACATCATCTTCGACGAGGATGAGGTCCCGGTAAGCAGAGCAGCCGTCCCGGGCCCATCCACTAGAGGGAGCTGAGCGTGGTCTGGGCACTTGCGGTGCAAGCCTTCCCTTCAGGGAAACACGCCGCTATAACACGTGTGATGGGCTTTGTTGGAGACGACGTATACAGGCTTTGTATGGGGGCAAGCACCGTCAACCTGAGCTTGCTTTGCGCTCTGCAGTCTGGCGTTGATGCCGATGCCATCTCCAACGAGGACACCTTCAACGCCCCCGGCGAGAAGTACAGCCTCAAGCTGTCCACCCCCGGCACCTATGGCTACTACTGCGCTCCCCATCAGGGCGCTGGCATGGTTGGCAAGATCACCGTCCAGTAATCTGCCGGCACAGCACAGCCAGCTAGCTAGCAGCCAGTTTTGGCGCCTTGCTACCTTCCGGCCGGCCCGCGTTGGCACTGCTCGGCGGGGCGGTGTTGAGAAGACACTGAGAGGGGGGGCCGCTGCTCCGCTGCTGTAGGTGCCACTGCGGCTAGCTATGTGACACTGTTTTCACCCACTGTGGTTGTCTGAGAGCTGCCTCTCTATTGTACTTGCCAAGCCCCCACAATTTTTGTCGGCTGTTCAGACTGATATTTTATGTGTGAACTGTCAAGACGCAGCCTGCAAGTAGGCTGACTTTGCACTCATGGCTCTTGCTTGAGCTGGCAGCCCACACGCCAGCGTGGCGCTGGTGCCATCTCTGGCCTGCCTTGTGTCCGCGGGTAGGGCGCTGAACCGAACGGCCCGCCTGGCGGGTGGACTCCCTGGCACCATGCTAGCTCGTTTGATTGAATGCCATGTGAATGTACATGTGCTGAGCCCTATCTCCATACTCGAAAGCTGCTGCGGTGGTCACCAGGGGATTCCTGCAACCCACTTCCTTTGCGAGGACATTTCAGAGGAACACCTGTCAGTCCAGCATGCCCACATGTGTACACCTCGCTGATCCGCACAGCCTGCCGCCTTTACCAGACACCTATCAGAAATGAACATCAGCACCCCGGCCAGTGCTGGGTGGACAGCCTTGCCAGTTTCTGCTCAGCCCTGCAATAAAAGCTGCCAGGCCGCAGCTACTGCATGTGTCGCAGACAGGAAGCTGTTACTTGTTAGCGCGGTTTGCAAGGTGCGTTTGCAGTTGTCTCCAAGTTTTATCAAGGGACGAATGGAAGAAAAGGAAACTAATGCTGGCTTCCTTTCTTTCAGGCGTTTAGCCTTGTCCCTGCTTCATCTGTTCCCCCGCTTCATCTGCTGATCTAGTGGCCCTAGCTTGTCTCAAAAGCCCTCCTGGGTTTGGAGTCAGGATGCCCAAGAGCACAAGTGCATCAGCCCTGTCAGTGCAGCTCACCTTTACCTCACCTCTATTCGCAGTGCCTGCCACCATCAACAACCTTCTTGCTAGAGCACGACTGGTTTAAAGCATTACAATCAAAGCTGTCAACCATAGAATGACTGTGCATTACGCTGACCTCGCTACCGCCTGCGCACACTTGGTAACCAGTGACATCCAGCAGGGGTACCAACCAGGCTGCCTACCTGCATATACCTTACCAGCGCAAAGCACGTTCATGATCTACATGCCCTCTTGGAGAAGAGCGAACAAGAAGCACAGAAACAAGCCTCAAGCGCCAGAAGGCTTTGCCACATCTTGGGTCCTCCCAGCTCGATAGCAACAGTCGCTGACCCAAAAGAGATTGGGTTGAAGTGAAGGTTATAACAGGATGACCACAGACACCAGACACCAAAGAACGGAAGGCCTGCTCAGAAGGTGGTGACAATGCCGTCGCTGATGCGCCCCTTCTGGTCCTGCGCCACACACTCGGCCGCCCACAGCACATTCCGCAGCTCCTGTTCCCTGCGTGGAGCAGAGACCAGAGCGCAGCACAATCAAGTCCAGCCTGCTGCCGGATCACGACCCATTACCACAGGATGCTGGGCGCAAAAGGTATAGGCACCCTAGGCCAGTGCTGACCAAGGTATGTATGCCAGGCAGTGCATCCGTGCTCTAGGCAGGCCGCAAGGCACTCAGGGTGCCAGAACCAAGGCATGCCATGCTGCGCAGCCTCACAAAGAGGCTGATTCCCGGAACATGAGCCACACACAAGGAAACAGCTTGCCAGCTGCTCACAGTACACACTCATCCATGCACCACCGCGTCACCCAGCCACCCCGGCAGCCCTGCACCCACCTGAGCTTCATGTAAGCGTAGAAGACCCCGTAGTGGAACTGCTGCTCGTAGGTCTCGATGCACCGCCGCACCTCCTCCTCGTACAGAATCTTGTCCATCATCTGGGTCTCCCCCAGCCCCAGCTGCACAGCAGGCACAGCACATGGCAGAAGTCACACCCTCGCCTCGGCGCAACCTTCCTGCACATGGCTCCTTCATGGCACCTGCCTGCCACCCATGCCCGCCACAGAAGACCCTCAGGATGTACACCGAGACCGGCCAGCCCACGGCGGCACTGTACCGTGACGCAGCGCAGCAGCAGCAGCAGCAACAACAACAACAGCAGATGCTAGCCACCGCCCCCCC
>BBXU01001352.1:0-18337 GCA_001598975.1 Parachlorella kessleri | reverse complement strand
ACGCAGCGCAGCAGCAGCAGCAGCAACAACAACAACAGCAGATGCTAGCCAGACCCCCCCCCCCCCCCCCCAAAGCCCCATTTCCTACACACGCTTACACCCTCACTCACTCACCCTGTGAAACAGCGCTTGGTATGGCGGTACCTTCTCCATGGTGCTGCGGATCTGGTCAAAGTCCTCGGCCACCGCCAGCTCGTTCTGGCCGTGAGGGTACAGCAGCCCAAAGTTGGCGTACAGCTTGCGCCGGTCGTCGCGCGTTAGCTCAGTGCCGATGCTGTTCAGGGTGATGTTCAGGGCGCGGCGGTCGGCCTACACAGGGAGGGACCAAGTGGAGGGCAGTGTCAACCAGGGCAGGGAACGCATTTGTGGGGGGCGCGGACCCTTGCAAGCCGGCTGCCTAAAGAGAAAGGTGAAGGGGACGCAAATAAGTGCTAGCAAAGGTACGAGTGCACCATCCCAGAAAGGAGCCAGCCGGGACAGGAGCTGCAGAGTACTGATAACTCTTCTGATATCTTATGATTTGTTTATTAAAGCAGCAGCCAGACCGGCGGGGTTGTTGCATTAACGTAGTTCGGGGCATGTCTGCAACCCTCTAGGCCACCCGCCCATTAAGCACCTCCCCTAACCCCTCTCTTGCTGGCCATAGCTCAGGCGAAGCAGCCGAGCGCCTGCATACCAGGCCGCCGCCCAGCACGGCAGGCACGGCGCGCACCTCATAGGACAGCAGGTCCCCCATGACCTCAGCGGTGGTGCCCCCCAGGCGGCGAACAAAGCGCGAGAAGTCATCTAGGTAAGCCTTGTACAGCGTATTACGCATGATCTCGATGTTCATCTCGTCCAAGTCCTCGCTCGTCAGGTGCTCTGCATATGGCAACATTGAAAAGTGGGTACCCGGGGCGGGCAAGGAGGGCAAGGGGTGTGAGGGCAAGGGCATCACTGTGGGAATTGGATATGAACGCTTGGGTAGCAAGAGGGGCACGGACTGTATGCCAGGGGAACGCTGTGCCGCTACAGCATTACCCCGGCGCACAGGCAGCTATATGGCATGGAGAGGGGGCGAGGACACCGCTTCTGCACAATCCATGACCTTCGCACACATTACTGTCTGCCACGCTATGAGCCTTGAAGAGACAGTGAGAGCCCTCAATCCATCCCACTATCGCCGCCGGCAGGCCAGCTGGGGCGTTACCAACGACACACCTGAGAAATAAGGAGCCAGCGGTGTGTCCACCAGCACCAAGCGAAACAGGTCCCGCATGTTCTGTGCCACCGCCAGCGTGGCGATGCTGTCAAACATGCCCAGCGGGTGGCACTTCTCCAGCAGCTCCTACGGCACAGCATGGGAAGAAAGCACGAACGCCAAGTCACTGCTGCTGCCGTCAACTCGGCCGTCCCAGCCTTTGGCCTGGAAAGCTGGTGCCGATACCTTGTGCGGACCTTCAGCAGCTGTGAGTGCCAGTGCAGTCGCCTTGTCAGTCAAGCCAGTTCTCACCCCATGACAAAGGCTCACTGCCTTGCAGGCACCAGCAGGAGCCCAGTCAGCTGGGTCTTGCTGCAGCCAGCAACAGGTGGCCGCTACTCAGCTGACACCCCCTCCCCCCTCCCCCAGTGAACGAGGCCTCTGGTTTCAAGTCGCACCCCCCGGAAACCTTCTCCTGCTAGCGTACACAGGGCTGCAAGCTGCACCTCCAGCACCACCTGCAGGGTTCCGCCATACGTCTGAGCAGCCCTTTGACCCACCTGCACGTCCCTCTCGTGCAGCGTGCCAGTGACGATGAGCACCACATTGTCGATCATGTGGCCGTAGGTGCAGTAATCCAGGAAGGTGCCCAGCGGCTCTGCGGCCTGCAGACACAAAACCACTCCACCAGCCCTCAAGCACTCAAATCGAGCGCTAGGCTAGCTCGTCGTGGCTCGGTGGGGAGGGGCCTGGTATGTAAACAGGCGCTGCTGCTGGATCTGTTCAAGTGCCGCTTGGTGCAGCTGCAAAAGAGATCTGCTGGCACACCAACCCTTCCGTCAGCTCTACCACTTTTCATACTACCCCAGGCCATCACAGCTAGTCCTGCAGCGCAACCAAGACTGGTCCCCTTGCTCACATTGACCCGTAAGTACCGCCAGTCATCCACTAGCTTGCGGGTGCAGCAGTCCACGATGGTGGTCGTGTGCAGCGGGGAGGGCTCGTTAGCAAAGTATGGCCCATAATCTGTGCCGGTCTGCAGCACAGGTAATTTGGGATGGGAATGCATGTAATAAATAGGGGTCAGACAGCAGTGTCGTGGTCGGTCGTGGTCGTGGACCTTAAACACGATTGGTTATGGACTGTGTGGTGCTGGGAGCGAGTTGAGTTTACTCCTCCTGTGTGCACTGGGGCTCCCTAATCCCAATCCCCATGTGCACTGGTTGGACGGGTTTTGGGAGTTTCCCGTCTGACACCCATGCACCCCAGCCCCAGATCGAACCCCGGCCGATATACTAGCTGGGCGGCTTGGAGTTAAGGCGCCCAAGTTGAGGATTCAAGCCTCCATATCCATGAAAGCGAGGGCTAGCGAGCCATGTGATGAAGGGGTGGCGGCCAGCTAGCAGCGCTCGAGTGGTGCATGCCATTAAACCGGTCATTGTCAGTGTGTCAATCCTAGCTGTGATTTCAAGACCCAAGGTCGTTCCATTGTGGTAGGAATCCAGTGGTTCAGCCTGCAGCAAACGGTAGTGACTGCCTGCCTAGTAGCAGCCTGGTTGAGATTCATTTCTAGGTGTGACAAGATTGTGACTGACCCGCAAGGGTGGTGGAAAGCTGTAAGACTAGACTAGACTAGACAGACGGTGGCGGGTGCCAGCTGCATCAATAAGCAAGCAGAATCAAGCAGGAATAGAAACATTTGGAGAAGATATATCCGAAGGAGCCACACCCCTTCTGCTTCACCCAGCGATAAGCATACAGGGTTATTTAACAAATTCTGCTTAGTGTGTCCAGCCAGTCCCAGCAGCACTACTGCTGCCTTGGGGGCCCCCCGCCCCTCCGCTTTGCAAGCTAGCAACATCTGCACTCTGCTAGGTTAAAATGTCGCTGACTCCTGCTCTACGTACCAGATACAGCTTTATATCATCAAGCGTCTCGCACTGGCAGATGTTGTTGTAGTCGGCAGTCGTGAGCAGGCCCAGTTTGTAGCCTCTGCAGACGGCCTCTGCACAAAGAGGCAAACACCTGATCAAGCTGCCGCTCCCTTTCACGTGAGTTCAACTTCGCAAGCGAAGCCCATGGGGCCTGCATGGAATGATCTCTTCAAGTGTGCTGGCCCTAGTTGGTCCACCTGCACCTGAGGCACCCCAAGTGCAGCACCACTCACCAAGGAACCCGTCCCTGACGTTGAACAGGCACATCTCTGTTGTACTCATGTTGCCTAGTACTCGCTGCCCTGTTGCCAAGCGGCCTCAGAGGAAGGGAGCTCCCCCCAGAGCCTGGTTGAGGGCACCTGACTCTCGAACCTCAACAAGAAACCGCGGAGTCCCTGGCCTTGGGGTTCTTCCTAGAGGCCCCCCGGGCCAGAAAGGGCTTTGTTTAGAGAGGGATCGAGGCCAGGGTCAAGCAGCTATCGCCTCGCGGCGATCACTGCAGGTTTGGCCTGAAGCGGAGATCTACAAAGCTGTGAAGGAAAAGGGCAATATTGGCAACTCCTTATGCAGGTCTGCCAGGGTGGACAAAAGTGGCGGGACGACGTTGGACGCTTGAGTCCAACTTCGAATCAGAGAGCTTGGGAGCATTTGTAGGACTTATTCGATGATGTCCCCCCCTCCAGAGTGCTTCTAGCTCCGTAAGGACTACATGTCCTCTTAGTCCTTGGTCAGCCGCCAATGGGAGCAGCAGCACGGCCTGGCCCACAGATGGACAGCTACTTGCTTCAGGCGAGGGCAGAAAGCAGCCGGGGTTGCCCCAAGGAGGAGTTGAAGGGCAGCCACAGTGTGGCCACTTTGCGCCCTCAAGCTATAGTTGCCAGCGTGGCAGCTTTCTTTCTGGCGTCCACGTTACCGGCAGTCTCCTATTACTATGTGAGAGGCGTGTGGAAGGATTTGGTGCCTACAGCAAACTTAATTTCCAAGCCTTTCTAATCCAGTCCCATTGCCGCGCAGGTCTTTCAGCTAGATAACATGTACCTGGGCCCTCAGGCCTGGGCCCATTGGGGTGTCGTTTTGGTGGTCTCTTCCTTGGTGAGCTGGCAGCTTGCATACAAGCGTCCAGTGCCACCCGGTCTATTGGGTTTGGATGCACTGATATCCTGCCGCTGAGGTGCAAACAGCCTGTTATTATTCATGGTATGCAGCAGGAATAAAACAGTGCAGCGATGTATGCAGGGTATCGTGGCCCATGGGACAGCTAATACAGCCCTCACTGTGCTGCACGTGGCTGCTGGAGCCATGATGGGCGCCGCACTCGGTGGCTACAACACAGCTTTCTGGTTTTCTGTGGACATCACGTGGGTGCAGACTTGTTGTTTTCCTGGCGAGGCTTCACGGGGTTATGGTTCGGTGCATGGGCTAGAGCCCCAGGTTAAGACAGGCGACTCAACCCACCCACATCATGCTCTGCAGGTGCCAGGAAGCAGGGCCAGGCAATGTCCTATGTGATGCGGTTCTGATGCAGAGCACGAAATATATCCTGGCTTTCACGGTAGGTAGCGGCTGTGTACTGCCGTTCCTGAGATACTGGGATCTGTTCACGCTCTTGTGTTATTAGTAAGGGTGGCAGGTAGTGCGAACAGAGAGTAAGGCGTGAACTGTAATGCCAGGGCTGGAGACACAAATCCGCCTGAGCTTGTCTGAGTTCTCATCCAGAACGCGCTTGTGTTGTGTTGCATTTCTTCGCTGCCCAGCCAACCCTGCTAGTACTTGACTGCCTTCAGGGTCTGGCCACTGTGGTGTTCCTGGCAGTGCCCGTGGCTTACAGCCTGCTGGTGCTCTGCCGCGCTGAGGCTGCTCGAAGCACCCAGGCCGCCAAGCGGTACATGGTTTCATTTGCTGTGGACACTCAGACATCTCTGATTGCTGCGGGGGACAGGCCCACCGTCTCCCCTGCCATGCTGTGGCAGTGGATTGACTACCTAATGGAGGTGTCATATCATGACGGCGATGCGCTGTGCGGGGTGATAGCTGGCAGGTGCAGAGAGGAGCTGGCACAGCGTGGGTATCACCTGCCAGCCAAGGTGAGGACGGCAGCATAAGAAGGACTGTAGCACTGTGAAGCGGGGCTAAGGTAGGCCGTGACCCAGGGGTTCCTCCAACCTTGACTTATGAAGCTTGGAACTGCTGTCATGTGTGGGCTGCCAGCTGTGATATGAGGCATGTCAGAGCAAGTCAAGCCTGGAACCATGTCTACATGACTCCCAGATGCATGGGATGTGCGGAGCACTGGGCAGGAAAGAAAGGCTCCTTATCAGTATATGGCTAGGCCACGGTGGCAGAGCTGTGTGGTGGACCCAATGTACTGGATCCTTGATATGGCAATACCCATGCGCAGGGTGACACCGGATCCTCAGCACCATCCTGGGCAATCCCATCCGCAAGTAAGTGATTATCCACTGCTTGCAGTGCATGCAGCAGCCACGCCATCATGGGCGGTTATAGCCAGGGGCAAATATGGCGGTGCTGATGATGTCATGCAGAAGCAGTCACTGGGCCACACTTCTGCTTGCCTGCAGAGTTCCCCCCACCGACCGTCAGTGCCAGTCCAGACCCGAGACTCCCCAAGAATCAGTCTGTCAGCTTCTACCCACCTCCGCCCACCGGCGGTTACAGCAGCCCTGGCAAGCAGACTCGTCTCCCACAGGTGTGGTGCACTCGTGGCCATCAGTGACATATGCCACTTCAAAAGTCTGTACCAGGTTTACACAATGGTGGCATGGGAAGGATCGCTCACTCCCCAAGGGATCTAAGCCTGCCGTCGCAAACGGGGTCTCCCTTGCAGGTGGCTGTTGAGGATCCAATGGTGCCGCGACACAGCTCACAGCAATCCTTCCCTGGGTACCATTGATGGAGATGTCAACGTAACAGAGTGCTGAAGAGCGGGAGGAATGTAGGCAGGAATGCGGTAGATGTACTTGTACTGTTCCTAGTACAAAACAGCCCGATAAAACATAGTCAGCGTCACCGACATGACCTTTTTTGGGTGCCCGAGGCCCATGGGCTTGGGAACAGACAACAGCCATTGGGACTAGTGTTACTGACTTGACAGCACATTAATGCCGCTCCTCCTGCCCAGCTCAAGCGTCATGTGCGTAAGGGTGGCGATATGAGGATGACGCCATCGCCCCGCACAAATAGGTATGGCACTACTCGCTTGTTCGTCTGCACAGCAACGAGCGCTGAAATCTCAAGCGCTGAAATCCATTCGAGTAATGAAATACTAGAAGGCATCAATATTTGGGGTGTGCAAAGCTGCAGCAATACACCCAGACTGTCATACAACAGCCCTAACAATAATCAACTAACGGATGACTGTCAACACTGGCAGCATTACAGACTACCAGGCATCCAGGCCTGCACATTTTAATAATTTTTTCAAATACCAAAACCTGCCTTAATGATCTCCTCGAAAGTTTCCTCGTCTATCTCCACAGTGGTAACTGTTTCCTCCACCTCCCCAAGAATCATGTTCAAGTGCTGATCATAAGCCTGCACCAACACACAGAGCTAGAATTGGCTGCCGTGCTTGCGGCACATCCAGGCATTGATGCATTGAGCAGAAGCCTTGCACCACGGCTGCTAGGTCCCATGGTGCATGCTTTTAGGAGGCATGCTGTTCTGGTCACTGAACCAAACTCACATGCAGCTTCCCTCGCAGCTCACGATCACCTGCACACTGAAGGGTCATATCAGCGTGATGCCTAACTCTCAAACCTTGCTTGTCCGTAAAGAACATGAAATGCCCTGAGCTGGGCCATGGAAGGGTTCTGGCCATAAATGGCCCATCGACAGCTACCACTGATACACCCTCAGCTCAATTCCCCGGCCACGTCGACAAAACACCTGTACCTCTCCCAAAAAGCTCCTGATTTAGAGATCTTTGACCTGCTAGTGCATCCAGTGCGCGTGCCGCAGCGTGCGTATGTTTTCCAGGCTGCTTGACATAGCACACCTACCCTTAAGTTTGATGTACACCCGCTCATCCAGGGATAACCGAATAAGGTCCAGCGGCTCCTTCACGGTTGTGTCATCTTCTGTATGCGCTGCTGCTGCCGCCATTAGCAAAGTGCGCTGTTCGTATTATTAGCTAGACAAGCGCCTACACCAGGCCTGCACAAGCCACGCAAGACTGCAGAGATGGCATGGTGCGCCCATACTCACACCAAGAAAGCTAGGACGGAGTGCAGAGTACATGCAACTTTTGTGAACAGGTCATACTTGAGGATGAGGAACTGCTGGGCAGTGCTGTAAGCCAAGGGGCTCACCCACACAATAATCAGGGCCACACTCCAGGTAGCCAGAGGTGTGCACTGGGCCTGGCACTTACCCAGGTCGCCCAGGGACCCTCTCTTCTGCTTTCTTTGTTGCGTGTCACCCACTGTCAGACGAAGCTGACGATCGGGGGGCTAATGACACCAGTTGATGATGACGCAGCCTCGGCTCCTTTGATAACGAAAACCTCCACAAAAAGTTATTATGGTTCGCTATTGGGGCCTGCAAAAGCAATTAACTGCAGTTTTCGGGACATGCGGTACATGTGTCAAGTGGGCGTACAGCTCTAGTCATCTTGCACTTGTTAGCCACGCCAAACGCATTGCGCCCGGGCATATTGTTATGATGCAGATCTTCACTTTTAATTCCACTGCTCGCAGCAGGCATCTTTTGTGTGCTCCCTTATCACGAGGCTCCCTGGGCTTGTGTACTAGAAATCTGCGGCTACGAAGCTCACGATCAGTGCCACAGCCAAGCTCCGACAAAGGCTGGAAGAGGTGCCTGGTCATGGCGCAGGCGCAGGGTGCTGCAAACGGCAAGAGCCAGCGTGAGTGGCCTAGGTATATTTAGGGCTTGTATCCATGGTCACCATGAGCCATTACAAGCAGGTGGTATTAAGTAGTGCCAGCCAGCGTCCAGGAGAAATAGTAGTAATGCAACTTGGGCTTAGCAAGGGGAGCTGGTGCAAGGGGGCAAAGGGCATCCTTTTGCGGTGCATGGTTCGTTAGCCTACTTCACTGAGGGCTGTTATAGGGTTACTACCGAAAGAATTCTGTATCACAGTCAGCACCACGTGTGGCTATATCCACCGTAGGGAGAAAGCGGTCATCGAAGGTGGAAATGCAAGTGACAGGGGGGGGGGGGGGGGGTCCAGACAGCAGTGTGGCGGGTGCCAGCGGCGATAATTAGCAGGCAATAGAAAGGGGAACAAGCTGCAAGCAGAGAGACAGTAAACAACCACAGAGGCAGTGGTGAACAACCGTGTACCCTTAGAAAGTGGTCATTTGCACAAATTGCAGCAAAGCGGGCTTCCGTCGAGGAGCGAAAAGCTTTTATTGACAAAGTGGACTGCTTTATCTTCGACTGCGATGGTGAGTAAAGGCTTTGACTGTAGACTGTGGTTATCAACCTTTGTTATTGTCAAGCGACGGCATGTATTGCTGAGGAGGAAGGTAGGGGTGAGCTGTATGGGCAGAGCCGGACGCAGAGTGCTCTGTCGGTTGCCTGAGCTTCAGAGCCTTTGTTTCCTTGAAATGGGATGCCCCTCAGTGAAGGAGCTGGACTGGGGCTTGGCAGAGCATATACGGGGCTCTTCCTTGGGTGCAGGCGTGATCTGGAGGGGTGACTCCGTCATTGAGGGAGTGCCAGAGGTGCTGGACATGCTGCGCAGCATGGTGAGCTTGTCATAGCTGTTGTGGCCGGCCACTATGCACCCTATCCAGCTCACTGCCATGCTGTGGTCCTGGTCAGCACTTCTTGTTGTCCATAGCCAGCAATGGGCCCGGCCAGCGGTGGTGGACAGGTGGAGAGTGGAAGCAGCAGGGGTGACGGGAAGGTAGAGGGGACACACGCCAGAATCTGCTTTCGGGGCCTGTATCATTGCGGTCAGGGGCAGAGCTGCACTCCCTTCCAGACGGAGATTGGGGTGCTGATGCTCGGTCTGTTGCCTGTGGCTGGGGCGGGATCCTGCAGGGCAAGCAGCTGGTGTTTGTGACCAACAACTCCACCAAATCGCGGGCCGGCTACCTCAACAAGTTCACCAGCCTGGGCCTGGACGTGAAAGCGGTGAGTATCCTGTATACTGAGGTTTGTGCTGCCCTTAGGTTGGCTGCCCACCACACCTTCCTGGCTGAGCCTGTGCCACACCTGCCATATCCGACTGCATGCAGTGCCAGCAGGGGAAGCGCAGCATTGTGAGACTAGCTACTTGCTTCGGGCTTGGCTCCCAACAATCTACTGTGTTTGCATGGGCGGTCTCAACCGCGTGGCTGCAGGAGGAGATCTACTCCTCATCATACGCTGCTGCCGCCTACCTGGAACACATCAAGTTCCCCGCTGACAAGAAGGTCTATGTCGTGGGAGAGGTGTGTGCCATCCCAGTGGTGTTTATTCCTCTGGGCCCTCGCTGGCTTATTACACCAATCTGTGCATGGTTGAGCCTATGCTTCACATATGCCTGCTGCCGAAGGCTTCCTGGAGAGATGCGTGCTTCAAGGAATGCGGTGGGTGCCCTTGAATGGATGTTTGTGTTAGGTACACTGCCTCGTCAGCTGTTGAACTGTGCCAGCAAGCCAGATTTACCTGCACGCTCACAGTTTGCACACAATGGAGGTCCAGTCCTGTGCAGGTGGGCATCCAGGAGGAGCTGGATTTGAAGGGTATCTCCCACATAGGGGGCCCAGCTGATGCCGGCAAAGTGGTGGACCTCAGTCCAGGGGTGTACTTGGAGCATGACCACGATGTGAGTCATGCCTGGTCATCAAAGCATAGGCCATGCTCTGGTGGTCCCGTAACTTGCGGATGCTGGCACCTATTGGGCTGCGCTTTGCAGCACGGTTTCTCACCACGGTGCACATTGGCAGAAGTGGTCATTGGGAGGAAGCATTGCCGGCAGAACGGGCCTGCCCTATGCTTTGTGCGGCACAGCACACATCAGTGTGCTTCTCGGCCCCTTGCCTGCCATGGCTAGCCTGCTGGGACCCCTTGCAGGTGGGCGCCGTGGTGGTGGGCTTTGACCGGAACATCAACTACTATAAGATCCAGTATGCCACGCTGTGCATCCGGGAGAACCCCGGCTGCCACTTCCTGGCTACCAACCTGGACGCGGTGACCCACTTGACAGACGCACAGGAGTGGGCGGGGAATGGCTCCATGGTTGGCGCTATCCGAGGTAGGCGCGGCCCTGGGGTTGGCAGCCCCCCGTGGGGGTGCGGCCAGCGGACGGAGGGTCTGCTTGTGTGGCCACACTGCATGCAAGGCGTGGCAGCCACAAGGCTGGAGGGCCACGCTCCAAAGTGCTTGTCTGTCACCTGTGGGATGCCGCGGCAAGGTCACTGCCCATGTGGATATGCCACTGCTGCAGGGTCCACCACTCGCGGTCCCTTAGTCAGTAGTAAGCCCTCGCAGATCTCGCTGCCACGACAATGAAATAGCAACCTGCACGCCCGTCAATGCTTATCTCATGGTGTCGCTTGCATCCTGCAGGGTCCACCAAGCGTGAGCCCACCGTAATGGGCAAGCCCTCGGAGTTCATGCTGGCCAACATTGCCGACAAGTTTGGGCTGCGCCGTGACCAGATGTGCATGGTGGGGGACCGGCTGGACACGGATGTCATGTTCGGCAAGAATGGAGGGCTCGCGACCATGCTGGTGCTGTCAGGTCAGTCAGTGCCACTGTGTGGGACCATGAGGGCGGGGACTTGGGTGGCACCAAAACCTGTCTCGTGGGAAGGACAGAGAGCTGGCAGCCATGCTGTGCTGTTGGGTAAGCGGGTGCTGGAGTGGAGCTTGGCTGTGCACTTGCTGGTGCGTGGATAGAAGAGGTGGATCGCATTTCGATAGAGCGCGTCCCTGTGAGTGTTGCATGCTAGGGACAGTAGGAGTCGTTTTGGTGCGGTTTGGCTGGGGGCGCTTTTGGCTGGTGGTTGGTGTGGAGGGGGGAAAAGGCAGTTTGGGCGAGGGAATATCTGTTACCAGTGTTGCCACCACTCTTAAGGTGACCTGCGTGTTGCCTGAGGAGGAGGTCAAGCAGAAAATTTGGTGTATGATGGTTCCCACTTGCGACTGATGGCAACTGCAGGCGTGACAACAGAGGAGCAGCTGCTCAGCCCTGACAATTCCATACACCCTGACTACTACGCTGACAGCCTGGCAGCACTGCTCGAGGTGAAGCAGCTGCAAACAGCGGCCGCCTGAGTGCGGGCCTTACGGTAATTGGCCATTGAACCTCCAAGAAGGTTGGGGTTCAGCATCCATGAAGAGAAGAGACTCTATTGCCCTGCGAAATAGAACTGCTGTTTCATTTTAATGAGCATGTTCCCAGCCTGTGTGCAGCAAGGGTGCATGCTGTGCAGCCTGATTTGTCTTCTGTGGCTCCAAGCTGTGACTGCCCTGTCTGTTGGTGTCATACTGGTCATTCTGGGTGATCACTCCTACTTGTGCTAGATTCCAGTTGTTGTTGTAGCATCTTGGGGGCCCTGTCTCACAGGACTAGTTTATTGTGTGTGCTGGTACCTGTGTGTAGCGTTGGGCCGGAGGCATCTTGTGTCTACAGTGAAATGGTGTTCCCTGCCTTCCTGGTAAGCAGGCGGCATTGCCTGCCGCACAGGGAGCTCTTTCCTTTGTAGGCTCCTGGTGTTGTCAACCATGGCTTACATCGAATTACCATCCCTCACCCGGCCTAACAGAGACTTGAGACGAATCACCAGCCAAAACTTGGCCTGTACATTCTTTATGTGCTATGGCGAACTTGAAGTGATGGCAGTGCAATAAATAATCAACTCCCAAACAGCATCTGTACACCAAGTGACACGCCCCTCCCAAAGGGTCGCATACTCTCAGCAAGCAACCGGGTGCAGGGGTAAGTGACTGACCATGAGCACGAGTCGCCCGGGTTAAGAATCCAGCCCAGTGCTTTGCTCCATGCAGTGGCAGCCATGCATGACATCAAGTAGTGTCAGGCAGCTCCTCATTCCGACGTTACAGCGCTAATGCCGACAAGTCGACCTTCCTGCCACTATTACCACTGCCTCGAGGCTGCCTCAGGTGATGGTGATGGTAAGCAGCATGCCGGCCCTGCAGTGCCCGTCCACAGGGCACGCCAGGAAGAACTGCACCCACAGGGCACAGTTCGAACCTTCTCAGCAGCAGCCTCAAGGAAGTCTGGGTGCACTGCTGGACCTCTGACAGTATCATTTAATCGCTGCCGACCATCCTCGTTGTGACACTTTTCACAGGCAAGTGCCGCCATGAGCCCATGAAAGCATGGCTGGTGGTGCCTGGCATCATAGGCTCGGCGCATGCTCACAACACGAGCTTGGCACCATGGCAACTCCTCGGGAGCTCTCTCGCGAGGACACCCTTACCTTGTCTCCCGCCTTGGCACCAGCCGGGGGCTTCCACTCGAACTGGCCCCCGTCCTTGGGCATCACCAACTTGAGTATGTTGGGCTCGCTGCCCGTGGTGAAGCAGACATCGCTTGGCAGCTGCCAAACGCCATGCAGGCCTGCAGCAACAGAATGCATATCATTGGCAGCCTTCCTTCCGGGGTACATGCACTGATCAGTGACTGTAAAGAATGCTGCTGCTCACACGCCTGGGTACCTCGTACATGCCTATGACTGCGTCTGCAAGGCGACGGGGCTTTGGAGAGCCGCCTGGGCTTGCAGGTGCGATGACTAAAGTGTGACTGCGGTTCCTTACCTTCCCACATCAGCATAGCGCTGCCGCTGGCAGGGACAGAGACTTGCGCCACCGGCAGCGGGACCTGCATGGTGAGAACAGCCACACCAGTGTTCATCCCAGTGTCCTTCGGTAGAAACAAAGCATACACTTGGTCGCGTCTCATTGTGCCGCTCAGTATCCGGGCAGGTAAGGTTACACAGTGCTCTCCACCAAGCAGCGGAGGCTGAACATATTCCACTGTGACCACTGTTCATTCGCCTCCTACCACAGGCCTGAGTCATGCACATGAACTGCTGCAGTGTCCCAAGTCAAGCAGGCCTTAAGCAAGGTTCAAATACCTTACCGTCCAGACGACATCAACAGCTGCAAGAAGGGGATATGAGAGCCCAAATCATGACATATTAGCCTGTGGACTGATGCGTCCAGCATCATGGCCTTCCTATGCAGCCACCAGTGACTCTCCATGCAGGCAGTGCTTACCAGTGACCTTGGACAGCAGTAACGCCAAGCAAGCGCAGCTTAGGAGGCGCTGCAAGACTGCCATGCTGAAGAGTAGGCCTCCTGGGACTTAACGCACAGCAAGGCACAGGCCCTCGGAGAAATATAGGTCGGCGAATCCTTGGATTACCTCAGCCATGCATGAGAAGGACCGATTAATCACCTGGGGTTTGAGCAGCTACAGGTAGCTACAGCTACAGAAAGGGTGCTTCCAAGACCTGTTGCGGCTTAGGGACCCTCACCCTCCTCCTATCCCATGGCAGTCAGGGTCTGTCCACGCCTCTGCAAAACTATTCAGTGCGTCATCCCTTACTGCCCTGTCACTCAGTGAGGCTGTCTCCCAGCCGGCCCAAGTTCTGTCTGCCAGCAGACAGTGTCAGCAAAATGCTCTCTGGAGATGTTCAGTGATGGTGGCAGGCATTGCCGTTGCAACGCAAACAGACGAGGTAGGAGTGAACTGTATAGACAAGGCAGTTGTGCTTTGTCCATCAACTGAACCGTCGGGTGGTAGGGGGGCCAACTCTCCAAGTTAGATGTGAAACTCTCAAATTACAAGCAGTAAGACGCAGTTGAGACGGCCTCTTACGTTGCACACTACCACTAGGAAGCAGTACCACAAGTTCGCTGGGAATGCACAGCACAGGGCACCAAGGAAGTCGGTCTCTCAGCGCTGGCCAAAGTGAGCAGGAATCTCAACAAATGCAAGATCAAGTCTTCGTCCAAAAGAAAATCCTTGCCCGTACACTCCGACGTGTAACATCTAGGAGAACGAAAATAGAACGGTGCCGCAACTATCGTCTACTAGACACTCTCTGCCCACCATGAAATATCAACAGGCTAGTCCAAGGCGATCGGGACGCTGAATATCACAGGCAACGTCACAGGGCGACCCAACCAGCCCACAGAACGGCCGCTCAGCGATCAATCAGTGGTAAGAAACAAGTGCCCAGTGTGGGAAAACCGCCTCCTGGCCACCTCGTAATGTACACCGCATGCAGCCGGACGGGGAAAACTGCAAACTGCACAATCGCAACGTGGCCGCCCTACTGAGGCCTTGTACACACGGCCAGGAGGCAAGGGGAGTCGGCATCCATCGCTCTTCTCATCCGGGCATCAGGCTCGTTCTCTCATTCTCTCAAGTTTTAGGACCATCCCACCCCGCACACCTCAGCTTGTCGGAGAAGCTGCCAGAGGGACGCCTGTAGCCAACCACCCCGCCACGCTGGGACCAAAGGGGTGTCCACTCAGGGCGCGGGCCCGAAGATGCCCAGCGAGTTGAAGATGTCTGTGCGGGTGACCTGCACAGCAGCGAGCCACATGCTGCCATCAACACCTGTCTATCACTGCAGCCAAATCTCCGTGACTCCCTGCCCCTCTCGCAAACTGGCCAGGGAGCAACGCACACATCAAGAAAGTAACGAGCTGCTCCTAGGTCCAACCTGCCGTAGTCTTCCACCGCCTTGTCAGCCATGCATCTTCCTCGATTAACATTTAAAATCATGTCTAGTCTTCTTTTTTTTACAAAGGCCGCCTTTATTTATGGAAAAAAAAGGTCTTGAGCCATGCTGCTGTTAGCACAGCAGCTGGTGCTCTGAGAACACTCCGAAAAGCCCGAAAGCTGTTCACTTCCGCTCAAACACCCTTCCGCCAAGCTGGGCAGGGACACGGCAGGGTAGGGCTAGGGCAGCTTCTAAAAACGTTGCACATAGAGGGTTTTCATGACAGATGCCGTGCACACACAAGGGACTCACCATGCCAATGACATGCTTCTCACTGTCCACGACGGGCACCCGGTGGATCTTGTACTGCAGCAGAAGATACCATTCCTCAGCACGGCATGCCAGCAAGGGACCGGCCCAGCAGGACGATGCCTTTCCCGCTAACACACGTGGATCACAGTGCCCCCTGCTTTGAGGCACTGCAACATCTTTTTCTGCTCTCTATTTGCTTGGAATTGAATACCACAGCAACCCAAGACACTTCGCAAGCTTACGGGTGTGCGCCACGCTGAAGGGCACGCCAAGTATATTTAGCCTCTGCCTCACCATGAGCATGAGCATGGCTGCCTCCATGATGGTGTTGGTGGGCTGAATGTAGATGGCAGGCTCAGACATCACATCCTGCAGCAGCAATAGGGGAGCAGGTATTGCCTGCATCAGTCCCACTGGCAGCCGGCCAGCTTTCGCACTTAACCCCGCTACATTTTTGTTTCATCGTGTGATAAAGCAAAGCATGGCACAGTCATATATCTCGCCCTGTCAACCAGGGCTGCACCTCACCCAAACCCCTCTGTCTCCCGGCACAAGCTGGCAGCATGAGGAAAAGTACACCTGTACCCAAGCCGCCAGAGCCCCGACTCAGGCACGTGCACTCACAGCCAACAATCCAGAGCATGGTCGCGACAGCAGCAGCACCAGCAGGCAGGCTGCGGCGGGTGCAAGTGCCAGGGCTTGCCTGCACGAGGTTGCCCTGGTCGTACGTGCCCCGCAGGTCCTTGCGCGAGATGACGCCCACCAGCACGCCGTCCTTGAGCACCGGCATGCCCGAGATGGGCCGCTGGGCAAACAGCTCCTCCACCTCCGCCAGCGTCGCCTTGCAGGTGGTGGTGGTCAGCTCCGTCTGCGGCAGGCAGGGAGCAAGGCAGGGCAGAGACCAGTGCTGGGCATAGAGGAGAACAACTAAGCAGAGACAGCGAGGGTGGCAACCAGCTCATTGTCCCATGGTACCCAGTAGGGCCTTGCAGGTGGGGGCGGTCAGCCGTCTCTCGCGTCCAAGCATTCGGACGGCTCAGGGGAAAACACCCTGCGTGCTATGCCCTGTGAAAGCTGGTAGCTGCAATCCCTTACAGAGTGTCACCAGCCGCCTGCAACCTTCGTCACCTTCATTGCCTGATCAAAGCTGCTCCAAACACACCTCAGGGTAAGATAGCGAAGGCTGGGAGCATCATCACTCTTACTCACACCTGCTAGCCTCAGGCTCGCAAACAAGTCTCAACTGTAGGCCTGGAGCTTTGCTTACCTACCGCTACTGACGCAAAAGTATGTGGACAAGAGAAACACCCATAAACGGTTGCCATTATGGAAAGACCACAACTTCAAACCTTGGCAAGAGCGGCACGCAGCCCCGACCAAACAATTGGCCAGCTATATTCCAAAATGCTTCCTCACACTCACCGACATGATCTGCTCCACAGGGGTGCTGCTCCCCATTCCAATGTTGCACTGCCCCAGGATCTCGCACTTGTACTTCTCCTCAACAACCTCATCGTAGCTGCTCAGCGACCTGAAAATACACAAGACCACATCCCTTGCGCAAGCGCTGGCTGGCTTGCACGGGATACTCACGCTCCTTGGGGAAGCATGCAAGAACAGGACAAGGTGAAATTCCTCCTAAGGGCCAGTTGTTGTTTGCAGCTGATGAAGGCAACAAAGAGGGAATAGTGCAATGCCGAGCTTCACGGCCAGCATGCACTTACCATGTGGTGGGCACCGAAGAGGCAGCAGACGTGACCACTGGCTGCACACGTGCCCTGCGAGGACAACAACGGTCTGAGACACCAGCATGTGTACCGATTGCGCTGATAACTCCGAGCCTGCAGCCTGATCCAGGCCTCCAGGCTCTCGACGTGCCTAGCTCCCCAGCAGCGCCCATCCCAAGCTCCCGACATGAGACCCTTACCTGATTGTCCTGCTGGGACGCAAGGCGCCTGCCCTCCTTAGCCCCACAGTGGCGCAGGCAGGAGAGAGAACCGAGGATGCCATGGCAGCTAGCTGGAGGTCAGCGAGACAGGTTGGCAGCAGCAACAAGATGGCTTTTTGCAATGCTAACAAGCTCGCTACAAGCTGCTTAGGCCTGGGCTAGCCGTAATCTTTTAGAATCTGCGTAAATGCCAGCTCAGCATGACCTAGGCGCTGACAGAAGGCTGCTGACCTCAGCAATAACGATGGGCCGCCAATCTCAGAGCAATCCAGCGCCGAAGAATCAAATACACGCTCTCCAGTAGTTTAATTCCCAAGCCCCAACTTGCACCGGATGGATCACTAAACCCGAGTAGAGTGTCTCTATGTAGGCATGGTGGCCCGTGAGCCTGTGTGTATTTGCCAGTTCAGACGGAAACTTGAAGGGGAGTTGCTGCTCGTGGCGCCAGGGTTTCAGCTCTGCTGATTCCCCTGTGAAGGCTGAAAGTGCCATCCCTTGCCTTTAATACTGACATTTCAGGTTTCTAGTAAAGCTTGTACAAAACCAGGAAGTTGGAACGACAACGGGCTAGCTAGGGGAAAGAAGAAGCATCCAACATGGTGTGTGGGCCAGCAGACTGCTTGACGAGTGGTAAAACACAGGACTCCCCCTTGCTAGCAACAAGGGTTGGTCTACAAGCCCACAACGACGCGCAAAAAAGGAACCACGCCATGCCTCGAGATGAGCTAAGGAGTCAGCCGCAAACCTGTCAGTTCAGTAGACCTCCGCCTTCCATACCCACAGTGGGACACCAGTTCAGTCATTGGATCATAACTCAGCTTCGTAACTCAGCTATGCATTCATGCTACACACCCAAAGCCCTACTCCCCATTCATTGCTTGCTGCATTCATTGCAACCTGATCCCACAGGCCCGGGACAGGCCCAGCACCACACTTTTGGTCTCTCTTCCAGTCCTGCTAGCCGCTGTCAGGGCGCTAATCAGGCCCGCCCCATGCAGGCCTAGTGATGACCATGCTGCCCCCCTCAGGCCTCAAGGTTGGGCCTATCCAAGTGCGTAGCCCAGCCCTCACTCGAATGACGAAGTGTTCTTGCCAGGCATGCGGGTAACCTTCTTGTTTGCCGCTGCCCCGCCCACCCCGCGCTGCTCCAGCCGCCGTCGCTTCATTTCCGCCTGCACGACAGGGGACCCAATTTCGAGCTGTTCAGAGGGGTGTTCGACCCTGGCCGCTACAGGGCATGCAAGCCTTTGCTGCAGGACCCCTGCTTCCTGCACACTGGCTGCCACGCT
>BBXU01001351.1:0-44228 GCA_001598975.1 Parachlorella kessleri | reverse complement strand
AAGGGGAGACAAGCTACAAGCACACTGACAGTAACACAACCATAACACAACTGTGTACACTTAGAAACTCATTCCTTGACAATCCCTTGCACACTTCCGCTGTCCAAACCTCTCAGACCTACATGTACAGCTGGTCTCTTGCCCAAATGCTGAGCATATAGCCCCTACTATCTCATCCCTTTTTCCTTCTTCAAACACCACCGGGGCAGCCGACCACTTGCATGGTCTGCCTGGGCTGCCGGCAGTCGCTCTGCTCCTCACCCAGCCCTCCTCCCCAAACACAGCCTTGGAAGTCCTTCCTCTCGTGGCAGTAACTGCTCAACCCATATGACGCAGTCCCCAAGCACAGCTGGAGCACACTGGGTCTCAGCCCAACCTTCAATCAGACGGTGCCGGCGTCGTCGGCCGCAGCCCCACTTCCTGCCACTACAACCTGCCCAGCCTACAATACCCCCAAGCAGCACCATGACCGCCCCACGCGCAGCAAGTCCCACCTGTCGCATCTTCTCCAGCCGCAGGCCCGCCTCCCGCCGCTGCTTGTTGCCCAGCGCGTCGTCCCAGTCAAACTGCAGGCTTGCCTCGCGCTGGACGCTGGCCCAGGACTCAAACTCATGGACCAGGGTCTCATTCTTGCCATTGGGCAGCATCTGAGAGCACAGCGCGCGCAGCACGGCGGGGTCCGCCTTCTTCTTCTCGGGGCTGCAGTGGGCGAGACAGGTAGCAATACTGACACAGGGGCACGGCAAGGGGTTTGCATTGACCTGGGCTGCTTAACCGTAAGGGGCTGAGGCATGCACAAACACAGTTTATGTGAATACTAACACTGGAGTCTGCCGGCAGGCATGGAGGCGGGAGTTAGGAAACAGTCAGAAACAGTGATGGGAGTTGGCAAAGAAACCCCTGAGCACAGCATTTGCCGGGGCGTCAGCGAGCCTGCCTGTCAGCAAAGCCACCAAGGCTGGCTTCACCCACTGCCCTGCCCTGGTCACTGATGAGGCCTCTTTGTTTGGTGCCTCATCTGCGCTTGGGTCCATCTCCGGGACAGCTCCCAATGGCCTGGGTGAGCCTCCTTGGGCCATGCCCACAGCTTGCAATCCCATCTCAAACCCTTTCCCCCTTGCACAACACAACCCATTACAACAGGACAACAGCATGTCACGTTAACTTCCCTCCCCCTCACCTGCCGACAATGAGTCCGTGCACGCGCAGGCTTAGCTTGTCTTTGGCGCCCGACAGCTTGCGCATGATGTCTGGGCTGGGCTGGCGCAGCTCGCCGTCCGACACCTGCATTCCGACCAGAGCAGTTTGGCAGGCTCAACAGCTGGCCGCCTGTACTGGGCCACCCCAGGCAGTTTGCTGCTGATGTCAGGACTGGGCTGGCGCTGATCGCCATCAGACACACCTGCCACGCAGTCCAACAACTTCCTATGACTTGAATGCCACTCCTGATGCAAGCAGTGATACTGTCACAAGCCAGCACACAAGCACTGAAACCGATCAGCCTGGCCAGGCATCAAGTAGCCCGCCCACCATTTCCCGCGGAGTCTTGTGGGCTCAAAACCCTGTTGCTTCCCGCCACAGGCCGCACACCCAGGCAAGTCAGAACATCACTCCGTTCTCCTCCTCCCAGGCGCCCCAACGCACCAGCAGAATGTCCGAGTTGGCCCACTTGGCATCAGTCAGGCGGTCCAGGCAGCGCTTGACGGGCGCATTGAAGTCGGAGCCGCCATTGAACGTCTTCTCCAGAAAGTCCAGCAGGTTGTTCACGGACTTGAGGTCCATGTTGAGCTCCAGCTCGCGGACCTGCCAGAAATGTGCGCCTTCAGAGTGGAGCTTCGAAGCGGGGCCCTTGACACACCAAGAGGCGGGCCACAAGCCAAATCGCTGCCTGTGCATAACCTCAGCAGCACACCTGCTCATGCTGGGTGCTAAGCTGGGTCTGGCAAGGCAGGACATCGTTAGTGCCCATCCAGACGCCACAGCCCAGGTAAGGCCAGCGTATCCCTGCCACTCCGATGACCAGCACACATCAGCAGGGACTGCCCACCTCCTGCGGCCCCGCAAACGCGAAGACGTAGCAGCCGCGCTCCTGGGCCTTGGCAGCGCGCATGCACTCCAGGGCAAGTGCCTTGGCCACGGTCTCACGCGCCCCGCGCATGCTGCCTGCGGCACTCGGCAACTGTCAGACCCCAGTGAGCAGACCATACCTAAGCAAAAACAGTAAAACCCCTGGAGCCTGGGGTCAGAGGGAAGGGCACCATGTCAAGCCCATGGCCATCTTGTCCCGCTTGCCTGACCAAGCGGAGCATACCACCGCACCACCGAGGAACACTACCCTACGGCGGCAGAATGCCTGGGGTGTGGTTTGTTGCACAGTCCTCAAGGGCCCCCCCCCTCCCCCCCCAAGTAATGAACAACCCCACCCCATCCCCTCAAACCCCAACCCCACACACGCTCCACACCATGATGCAAAATGCACAGCTGGGACTGAACACACAACTACAACAGGCAGCAGCCTACCCGAGGTATCCACGCAGAGCAGGATGGGGCCCCTGTCTGCCGTGGGCCGGATCTCGCGCCGCTCTGGGATGATCTGCGTGGGGAACTCGCCCCACCCGTCCCGCTCGTACGACTGCAGGGCCTTCTCGGCAAGCTTCGCATAGAACAGGAGCTTGGCTTGGCGGATCTTGCGCCCGCGCGCCAGCGTGGCGGCCTGCACGACATGCCAGCCAGGCAGTTCGTTCAGCTCAGGCGCAAGAGCACCGGTGGTGTGCGATCCTTGCTGCATGCATTCCGAACTTGTGCAGGCCTTCCAGGGGTATTTAGGTGACTCACGCCGGGCCCACCTTTGCTGCTCACACTGGGAGCGTGCGAACCAGCAGCAAAAGCAACTGTTTGTGATTATACAACCGGCCCAGTCACCCCAATAGCTTCATGCTGCCCATTCCTTAGCAACCCCCATACCCTGATAGACCTGCAACTCTCGAGCCCAGACCGCCATGTCACCCAGACCCCGCCACACTCCCCTACCTCTGACGGCAGCAGGCGGCTGATGTCATCTGAGCGAGTGAGGCCGCGGGTCTCCTGGGCTTCCAGGATGGTGCGCAGCAGCCCCGGCCGCCCCTTGGTGTCCAGGTACTGGATGGGAGCACGGCGCAGTGGGCCCCAGCCGCCGCCCCTGCAAGGGAGCAGGCAGCGACACAGTCTTCACACAACCCGGCCAGGGAAGCGACGGTGGTGCGGGCGGCAACATGATGATTGCCGAGGAGTACCAACAGGCGGAGGCAGCCTGACAGTCAGACAACAACAACTCCTTTAGCTTCCAGCGCATATGCCTCTCGGCCCCTACATGCCAGCACACATAGAACCAGGGCAGCCCGCCAGCCCCGCCACGACGGCTGCCACACACACACATGCACGCCTGCCCGGGCTGCTGATTGACCCGCAGCCACACCCTTCAGACCCACTGCAGCCTCCCTTGCCGGGGCTTGGTTCTGCAAGTACACACTGCAGGCGCCCTCCAGCTGCACGCGGACGTACCTGCCCAGGCTGCGGACCAGGTCCCGCAGCTCCTTGAGGTCCTCCAGCTTCTGGCGCATGGTGTCCATGTCGGCCCAGCCCTTGCGGTTCCACAGGTTGCCGCCCAGGTCAAACGACCCGCCACGGCCGCCGCCTAGGAGCGTCTCCAGGCCCTGCACGCGGCACCACACACGCCTGCCGTGAGCGTGCCACTTTCAACGCCTCAGTGTTGCGGTTGTGCTAGCTGACAACACTATTTAGGGAGGGCAGCATGCTTGGGGCTGCTGAGGGGCCTGGGTAGAGGGGAAAGGGCAGCCTGGCACAACATGACAAGCATAGACAGTTGGCGGGCATATCCGCACTTAGCATCTGGGAACCACTCGATGTACCTGACTTGCAAGAACATGCTTCTAGGGTTCCCAATACATCACGAGGAATTCCTGGCAAAGGCGCAGGCAGCAGGGCCACAGCATGGGGCACCACAGGAAACTTCACAGCACAGCCAGCACCTGCATCATAGAAGATATGTCCATAGCACACGGCGCCAGCCCACCTCAAACGCGCGTCCCGCCCTCGACAGCGTGCTAATGGGCTTCTCCCACTGCGCCACCAGCTCCCCAGCCAGCTCCTCCGCAGTGCGCCGCTCCAGGCTCCACGCCGCCCTCTCCTCCTCCTCCTCTTCCTCCTCCTCTGCCTCGCTCTCAGCGGGCTGGGCACCGTTGGCGCCATTCCCGACACTGCCCTGGGCTGCTGCGGCCGCCGCTTGCTGCTGCTGCTGCTCCTGGGGAGCCATATTGGGGTTGCGTGCTTGGGTGACAGGCAGGCCCTTGGCCGCACGCCGCTGCTCGTCCTGCTGCTGCAGCTCCCTGGCGGTGAGGAACACGTTGCCATAGGCATCCTTTTCACGCTCCTCAACCTCCACCTCCCCAATAACTGCAGCAGGCCAGTGGGTGTCCATGCGCCGCTCGTTTCCAAAAAGGGACTTGAACACGCCTAGACTTTGGTAGCTGGAGGGTGCACCACGGTGGCCCAGGCTGCCACAAACACAGCGCACATCAGCCAAGATGTCAGCACCGCAGTGGGCAGGGGGGCCCCGCAGCCTTCCCCAGTCCCGCAGATTACATGCATGGTGTTGATGAGCATGACAACATGTCAGTCAACCTTGCAAAACTAAGGTGTTGTGTTGATGTTGATAACTTGATCCTCCGGTGTTGTATTTGCCCTCTCTCACTAGTCTTATAGTACTTGACGGTGAGCTCCAGGATTGACCGCAGCAGCGTCTCACACAGTGCGGGATAGCGCTGCGCAAAGCGTGCCACACCCAGCCGCGACAGCCGCCGCACCAGCACAGACCGCAGGGGCTCGTCAGGCCATCTGCAGAGGGAACAGAGGGAGGTAGAGACGATTTAACACGCTTGCTGCAGGGAGCCCAGACATTAGTGCAGCACCAGGTTGCGACGCTCTAGCGCCCTGCCACTGGTGCCTGATTGCCTAGGTGAGGCAACCGCCATTGGCGCCAAGCACCCAGGCTCGCCGAACCGGGCACTGCAACCTGGCATTGCTGCCACGAGTGCCCCAACCAAGGTGCAATGTAGCCTTGACATGCAATGCCAACCGATCGGGGTACAAAAGATAGTGCGGCCAGTAGCCTCAAGCCCAGCCTGGCCCCGTGGTTAGCCAGCCTACCGGAGGTCCTCCACCTGCTGTCCTGCAAAGGGGCTGTCCCTTTCCATAGTCAGCTGCTGGATAGTAGCGTCATCCAGCACCAAGCCACGCTCCAGTGCAGCCTGCAGTCCGGTCAGAGGCACCGCCACCCACCATGACAGCGCCACCAATAGTGACAGCAGTGGCTAAATTATGTGCATTAGAGCGACATCAGGGACTGGGTCCCAAAGAGAAAGCAAGCTCGGGACGGCTGATGCTATCCAAATTTGCAAAGCCTGTCGCAGTGAAACGACGGCATTGCATCTGGGCTGCTCAACGCATTGCCCACCACCCCCTCACCTTCCAGAGCAGCAGCCCGCGAGCGCTTTCCTGCAACGCTGTGTTAGAGTCGCCCCCGGCCACCTTGGACTTCACATGTGACAGGCGCAGCAGCCAGGGCAGGTGCACTGGGGCCACATCCCCCACATCGCCCAGCCCCCGGAGCAGCGCGGAGTGGCCCTCTATCCCTGCTCGCTTTGTGGGAGCCTCAGCTACAGCGCTGCAGCTGGGATGAGCCAGGCGACAGCGCGGTTTGATGGCTGAGGCACGTTTCAAGGGGGCACGGCGGAAGGCACGGCTGAGGCTGTGCAGGGCTGGTAGAGCGTGAGGGCCCGCTTGGGCATTTAGAGGAACTGCCCGGCGGGGCTGCATGCGGAACCACTGAGGCTTACACACGCCTCCTTAGTCTGCCTGCACCGACACAGCATACTTCTGAAGGAGGTTGGCTCTTGGGTAGAGTGGCACTGCATGGTCTAGCGCAGCATGCCGCACGGTGAGGCAACAGCAAAGGTGGAGATTGTAAGCACACTACCTGCACTGCTGCTGCTGTGCAACGCCGCAGGAATAAAAGCTAGCTAGCTCAACTCTTGACACACATATGCTGGCTCGCTTTGCTATAGTATATATTTTTGCCCCTATATCAACAAAACGTAATGAGCCCCCGATACACAAACCCAACAGTTCAGTTAGACTTCCATCTCGGACATTATCGCTAGCGCCACCCTGCTGCGGGCACAGCATGCCTGCATGGCGTGGGTTTCTCCAAGCCGAGCCTACATTTACATATGTAACTTATATTACACATTTTAGCGTTACTTCAAACTGTGCTTGCCCAGCTTCCTAGTGCGAGCGCCAGTCCCTGGGCTGACAAGCGTTGGGGCTGCTGTATAACTGTGGGTACTGCAACTCATTGTCATGGGGAAGCGAAAAGCAGAAGACGCTGACGGCGGCGACCCCATGCCGTCAGATGGGGCGCCGACAGTAGGCCAGCAGACCAGCTTTATCAAGAACAAGGTGGTGCGCAGCATGAGGTATCAAAAGTTGAAGCATGAGAAGAACAAAAAGAAGAAAGCGGAGCGCAAGAAGCGTGAGAAGGAGCTGGCCAGGGCTGAGGACCTGGGGCTGGAGCCGCCGCTGAAGAAAGTGCCCAAGGTGGGCTCCGGGTGCGCCAGCTGGCAAGGCTTGGGTGACAGCCATGACAATATAGAGCGCAACATATGTCACTTCATACCTACAGTTGTCGCAACCTTCAGTGCTGCATTGTCTGATGGTTTAGTGCCACACTTCGGCTGCAGGCAGACCTTGATTAGACTTTGGCTTTGGCTTCTTTCTGCTTCCTGCCCGAGTGCTGCTCCAAGCTGCCAACCAGGGCATGTCATAGTTGGCGAAGGCTCCTTGGAGTGTCCCTCAATGAGTATGGCCCGCTCGGCTCGCAGTCGGTGGCGGTGTAGACCTGTGCTGTCCACGTGCTGTTGCCTGACGGTCCTGATGTCACACTGCACCTGCAGACAATAGAGAACACACGGGAGGCAGATGTGACAATGGTCCAGCCAGATGATGAGGAGGTGGCAGCAGAGGAGGACCAGGACGAGTTTGCAGGTGCCGGCGCCTTTCCTAGATATGCAGGGTTTGCTGGGTCGTAAATAGTTATATGTTGCGCTGTCATAGACCAGCAGCAGAGGTGTGTTTGGGTGCGGTGCGATGAGGCTCGACTTAGCAGCTAGGAGCGCAAGGGTATCTGAAGCAGCCAGCATGCAGAACCTGCGCAGCCATTGCACCATCTGATGGGCGCTGGACTGCTATCCAGATCCAATCTCAGCAGCTTACACCGCCCTGCACACTGACCCTGCATCTCGTGACTTCTTTAGCACGTCTGTCCCGCGCTGCAGAACACTTCAAGAGCGTGCGGCCTCCCAAGGTGCTGCTCACCACTTGCTACAAGCCCTCGGGCCTGATGTTCAAGTTCATCTCGGAGATGCTGGAGGTGCTGCCCGCGGCGGTGTACTACAAGCGGCAGGGCTTCCCGTTAAAGAAGATTGTGGAGTATGCCAAGAACAGGTACAGTCGTGCTGTGAAAGGCACGGCAGTATATTTGTATGAGCAGTTGGCCCGACACTGGAGGGTGCAGGTTAGTGAACAGTGAAAAGGAGGTTGGTGGTAGGGCTCAGTCATTAGGCAACAGGCAACAGTAGCAGATGCTTTGCAATTATTTGTTTAGAAATGGCAAGCCTGAGTTATGCTGAGATATCTTCTCCAGAGGAGCATCGGTCAGCTGCCAACAAGGCTGGTGGCACAATCCGTGGGGTGATGCAGGGAATTCACAGACCTGATGGTGTTCAACGAAGACCGAAAAAACATCAACGGCATGCTGCTCATACACCTGCCCGACGGCCCTACAGCGCAGTTCCGGCTGAGCAACTTGGTCCTGTCCAAGGACATCAAGGTGCGGGGGACCCCTCACAGTCCACTCAGGCTTTCACTTTTACCCTGGCTGTTGGCGGCACGGCCCTACATTGTGCAGACTACTTCTGTTCCTTTGCACCAGGCTGGCAACCAGCGGAGGCTAGTCCTCGCTGGGGTTGATGCAGTGGCAGGCCATGCTCTGCTTGCTGGCTTTGGCGGATGGAGAGTAAAACCATCGTCGCGACTGGGTATTTGGCGAAGCTTGAGTGTTGCAACTGCGGGGTTGCCTTTGTGATCAGACTACCCCCTTGCCTTACCTCCCTGCAGGGTCACGGCCGAGCCTCCACTCACAAGCCGGAGCTCATACTCAATAACTTTGACACGCGGCTGGGCCACCGTGTCGGTCGGATGTTTGCCAGCCTGTTCAGCCAAGACCCCAACTTCCGGGGGCGCAGGGCGGTGACGTTCCACAACCAGCGGGACTTTATCTTTTTTAGGTGGGGTCTGCAGGTCCTTTTTGATGAATGCTTACTTGGAAAGGCACCAAGCAGCCCGGGCCGGTGTGGCGGGCTCAGCATGGATAGGCGAGGTGGTTGAGCACAGGTGCAGATCAATCAGGCGGTGTTTGCTGTATGGACTATTGACTTGACGCTCTGGTTTACAAGACCCTCCTCCAGGCATATAGTAGTCATGGAGACTCTCCTTAATATTCAGCCACTCACACATAGACTGCCGCCTGCCCTCCAGCGGGAGAGTGCTGCAGCGGATGCCAAATGCCAGCGTGCTATCTGGAAAGGTTCGCGTCACTGCCCCGCCCTGCTTGCAGGCACCACCGCTACATCTTTGAGGAGAAGGACCAGAAAGAGAGGGGCAAGAAGGAGAAGAGCAAGGTGGTGAAGGCGCGGCTGCAGGAGCTGGGACCGCGCTTCTCGCTGCGGCTGGTGTCGCTGCAGAAGGGCACGTTTGACAGCAAGGGCGGCGAGTTTGAGTGGGTGCACAAGCCCGACATGGACACCAGCCGCCGGAAGTTCCACCTCTAGTATGGGTGGGCGCCTGCTTGGGTTCCATGCAGGGATCTGCCCCCGCCACCTTGTCACTGCCTGGATGGCTAGCTGGATGAGGTCAGCCAGGGTGGCAGGGGGCGAGGGACTAGCTGAAGTCTGTGCCAGTCGTGCTGCCTTGCTGCTTGCGCTTGCTTTTCCCTTATGGTGCTGTCGTGTTTGCGTCTCATGTCAGTTCTCTATTGATCTAGTTTACAGGTAGAAGGTGAATCTTATGACTGCGGTCCTTGCAAGCTCAGTAGGTAGCTGTGCATAGGCTAAGGTGGCTGG
The DNA here is from genome assembly GCA_001598975.1 of Parachlorella kessleri. Lineage (NCBI taxonomy): Eukaryota > Viridiplantae > Chlorophyta > Trebouxiophyceae > Chlorellales > Chlorellaceae > Parachlorella > Parachlorella kessleri. Next base: position 34,992 of record BBXU01001351.1, on the reverse strand, counting down.
GTTGTGAGTCGCGCCTGATGTAGATGAAGATAGAAATGATGCTAGTTGCTGTGTAGTGCAGCGGTCGTCTGCTGGCATGAAGGCACAGGCTGGTGTGCTTGGATATAAGAGAAGCATCAGCTTATCATGCAGCTATCGGAGTTCCAAATGTATCAAGACATATGATACAGTTCACAATCTTTTCAAAAGTTGTGAACGCAAAACCAGCTCTTGCAATACCCAAGTTGACAACAACAACGATTGCAGTGGTGCAGTATTCTAAGACTACAGCTAAGCAGGAAGAATGTGATGTCTTACTTTCCCTGGCTCACAGCTCGCTGAGCTTCTTGCCCGCAATGAACTCCAGCACTCTGGGAACCGTGGCCTGCAGGGCTTCGGCCGCCCTGTGTAAGTTTTCCAAGAACTCCTCCTGCAGCAGGCACCATGCTTCCCTCTTGCCTGACTGTACGGGGCAAGCCCGCCACTGCTGCTCCGTACCTGATATGTTCGGTTTACTTACCACACAGAGACTGTGGAGTAGCAGCGGCATTCAAGGCAATACTTATGCTGGGCTAGCATAGCGCATACTAGTTCCCATTCACTCGTAGCCAAATTTGGCATTAATGTTAGACATTTAATCGTTTGGCAGCTCATGCACATTGTTGCACTAAGGCTGCACTCACGCTGGCAGGCCGGTCACCGTCCACAATGTCTGTTACCGACTTGATGCAGAACACCGGTGCCCCAAAGAGGTCGGCCGCCCAAGCCACCGCCGCTGCCTCCATCTCCTGCAACAGGGGAGTATGGACAAAAGAATAAAAGCATGCAATACTGCTCAACTTGACCTTCTTTAACAGAGCCAGGTTGCAAACAAAAAGCGTGAGCCTATACCCTACAGAGACAAGGAAGGCAAAGCTATACATCCATTGCGTAGCACGCACTCAAAAAGACAATCCAAAAGATTTCTTCACCTGCTCCTGCCTATGCTCAGCCTCAGCACCCACCTTGACTGCCGCCCCGTTTTCAACCATAAGCGCCATGTCCTCTGTTGTATAATCCAGAGAGTTGCCGCTGGTGACTACCCCCGCCTTAAGCCCCAGCTCACGTTGCAGGTTGGGGGTGGGCACTGCGCTGTGGGCGCCGATGCCATACTTGTCAAAGCCCTGCAGGTCAGGAGACGAGCCACTGGGTTCAGGGAAAAGGGAATTTCGGCAATCCCACCCATTATAGGCACCCAATGACAAATTCCAAAGCGCGTTAAGAAATGACAGTGTACACAGTAGTGAGCCTCTCCCATTTTGGTACGTCAGAAGGACAAGCGTCTGTCCAAATGCCGCAGCAATTCCAAAGCTAGCATTCTTGCTTCACGCCTGTAGCCATCCCAGGAGTTCCTGGCTCACCGGCAGCGGTATCCGCCGATCATGATTAGCCATGCTGGTGCTAACAAACACATCAGCAATCTGCGCGCCCTTGGACCGGAAGCCGCCCGCAGTGCCGGTGCTGATGACCATGTCAGGCTTGAAGGCCTGGATGGCAAGGTATGTGGTCAAGGCTGCAGGGACTGTGCCCACATTATCCACTCCATATGACTTGCACTTGCCTGCAGCAAACCCCAAAAGTGTATAGTTGACTTGAATGGCAGGGTTAGCTTCAGTAAGCTGGAGGCTACGTGGCCGACTAGTCGATGACCTTCAGGGCACAGACAACCTTCTGAGCACCAGGGGCTCGTCAGCACCACTCACCGAAGCAGACTAGATGGATGGCGGCGCCAAAGCACTCCCCAGAGTAGCTGAGGCAGGGAGCTGGCGGCAAGATAGCTGGCGGGTCATCCAGCTTGAGCCCCAGGCTATGTATCAGCGGGCTGGCTTCCGCTTCCATAGCTGCAAACAGACAGCGTAATGGCAGCTCATCTGACAATGGCAGTGCAGCTGCAGAATTGCTGCCCACCCTGAAATGGCTGTGGGCACTCAATTGTCACAACCAAAGTGAGCCATCCAGGTGACAGGGCTCCTGGGGACGCACGTACCAACAAGTAGCAAGATGGTGTTGATCATCCTGTCATCGTGGCTGGCAATGTACTCCTTCTTCAGTACTGGAGCTGCAAAGAACAAGGCCGGTACGGTTAGTGTCTCGCCAACAGTGGTGCATGCCAGGCATATAAGCATAGCGAAGTAAGGAATTAGCTGAGGTGCCAGTACCAGTTTGGGATACGTCGCCGTTGACCACATCCGCGGTAAGGCTGTGCTTCACAAGGTCTGGCTTCCCCTCCGCCATGTCTAGTTACAGTTATCAATATAGTCAAATAAACTCAGACGTGCTGAGACAAAATAACAACAAGGGAAAGTGCATGCGCATTAGCTGGCGCTCGACGTGATCAATAAGTAAACTGTGAGTCTACTGAATAGTCATGGTCAGGGATCATCAGGCACGTCACAGCTCCTCATCACTATCAACATGAACATGGAATGCATCTGCAGCGCCTCCCTCCAACAAGTCGACTTCTATCAGGCATGCAGCGGCCAGCATGGGCAATCCCCCATCCGCCACCGCTGCTGCCGGCTCGCCCGCAGTATCCATAGCTGCAAAGTGCGACCCCTCTGCTGCGCCACCAAGTTTTGATGGTGGCCTAGTCCTATCTACTGTGTTCTCGGGCGTGTTCTCCACGGCGCTGGGTTGGTGGGGTACGACAGTCTCCTGCAGTGACCGCGCCAGGATATCCGCCTGGTCTGCCTGTAAAGGGACAAAAGAAGAGTCATTGTTGCCCCTCCAGAGAGATCTGTATAGTAAGTTCATCCTGATACCATGGCAGCCAGGATGATGGCATTTGAAACTATCTGCCACCATTGCACCTGGTGCTGCAGCAAGCTCTCCAGGCTCAGAGTCGCCCAGCACTGGGCCCCAGTGCTGATAAATAGAAAATCGCAATACATGAGCCAACCGGCATCTTCAATGGGGACCTCCTGCAGTCGTCCAGGTGCAAGAAAATTACTCCAAGACTTTGAAAAGTGAGCCACTGCCAACATACAGCGCCAATAAGACGTCACAGCTCAGAATATTTTAGTCGGCTGTACCACAAATGCATGCAACAAGTACCTGCAACTTCTGCAGCAGCTCAGCAGCGCAGAGCTTGAGCCTGCCAATCGCACCGCCATTCCCAGTCCCGTAACAGTTCGACCAAAAGTCCCGCAGTGTGTCAGCCAGAACGCTCAGCGCATCTCCTGAGCTCAGGATTCAATTTGCTGGTTAAATTTCTGTGGAAGTGGTGGAATGTGCCACAGAAGTGAATTTGACGCCAAGGCAAGAGTCATGACAGATACCTGAGTCCATGCTGCTGGGAAACTTGCAGGTGGGCTTGTACGGCTCGATCCTGTAGCAGGTATCTCTATAGGACTCGGGGTAGTACTGCAGCAGAGAAAAGCCACACCTGTGTTGACACTGCTAGGGCGCTTCGGCATTTGTGCTTGGTAGGCACAATCAAAGATCAAGCCATGCCCACTGATCCTACTAACCTCTGGAATGTCATCCACCGCAATCAATGGGGCAAAGCGCATGTTGTAATCGGCAGCCAAAGGGGGTACCAACCCCAGTCCCAGAGCTGGGGTCCTGAAGACGCATCAGGCAACACTGTTCAAATTTTCAGCTAGCTCACTAACAATGAAAGGGCATCTTGCAAACACTGAATTATTGTGCAGGTAGGCGTAGCCTCACTTACTTGTCGGGGTGCCCATAAGTTCCATCAGGCCGCGCTGCACGCAGCACACCTCTTGTTAGGAATGACGCCCAATTAGGACAAAAGCAAGGAGAAAGCTGGGTACACAGTGCTTGCAGGATAGGGTGTTTGTGGTTCATCATGACAGCGGTCCTCTCGGCTATGAAGAGGGCACCAACCTGAAACGACCCGCTCAGGGTAGTCTGCCCGCGGTATGATCTCATTCGCTGGGTCCAACAGATTACAAACAGCTTGCACGTACACTGTCCGGCCCAAACTACAAACTGTGGTGTGGAACTTTTCCCGGCCCTGAACACAGCAGACTATAAATCAGAGGTGTAGGTGCAAGTGCAGACATCATTGGGCTGAATGGGAATTCAACCCTGTTCCCTACACGTGCCTGGTGCAAAGACATTGGGTGCAACTGGAAACACTCTTTTGAATAATAGCACCTGCACAGTTCACCTGGACAAGGCAGGACTTCAGCTGCGACCAGCCTGGCCTCACGCGGACCCGGTAGTTATGAGACAACCCATCCTTGACCCATGAAACTGCATGCACGGACTCTGCGCCCTCCTCGCTAGGCAGGGGCGCAAGGAAGCCTGGAACTGCCTCCCCAGAGCTGCTGCGGAATGTGTCTTGCCGCCAGGGGAGGTTGTACCTGTGGTATGGCAAGCACGAAGCAGTAAGGCCAAGGCGCCGTGGCGGCCCTTGCTATACAGCGCGATGAACGTCCATAGGGAGCTGCACTCAGAACTATAAGGAGCGCACCAGTTCGCAGGCTTGGTGGTGTCGTCCAGCATCTCGCTTTCCAGCAAGGTTGCATCCAAGTCCAGTATCAAGCCCACTCTTTTTGTGTGGACCAAGCTGGCCATGAGCTCTACGCCGGCCACATGAGTAAGAAACACGAGGAATGGAACTCCGTCTGCATGCAGAGATTGCCTACTTTAAGCTGACGGTGGTGGTGCATCTCTTCACCAGGCTTGGCCAATAGCTTGCTCGCACCTGTGTCTGCGGCCTGGCGTGGCAGCAGTACCATATCAGTGGAGCCTGGCAGCACCAGCAGCTGGCCGCAGGTAAGTAAGTCGCCGCTCAGCTGCAAAAGTGTCTGTTGGCTGGCAGCATCGTCAGCAGGTGCCCGGAGCAGTGCCGGTGGACCTGCACACGGAGTCCACACCGAGTGAGCGACACCTGATGGGACGGCCAGCCACCTGAAGGACAAACGTATCACTGGCATTACCTCTGGCGTTGGCTAGCTCTGCCAGCACCAAGTCTCCAGCACAAAGATCCCTGCACAAATTGCTGTTGGCTTGCTCGATCCAAGCAGGCTGCAACGTCAAGTAGTGGCAGGGGTGCCGGAGGCCGCTCATACCTCCTCTCGACGTGCAGGCTGGTGTTGAAGTCGCTTCCCAGGAGTTGAAAGAAGCTTGGGTTTGCATGCAGCGTGCAAGATACATCAGCGAACTGCAAGTCGCTCGTGGTTAGCGAGCAACTCTTGTTCACAAGCATTCCGCCCGTCTTGCAGCTTGCTGCGGGCTGCGCTTTGGTGACCTTAGTTCACCAGCCCTCCTAGCTCAAATCAAAGGTATTAAATTACAGAACTGCGCACCGAGCCTTGGAACTGTGGAAGCACTCAGCTCAGCATACAATTGGCTCTGATAGCGCGGAGTTGCAGGAAGCTTTTATTGATGTCCAAGGGTGTGGGGCGGGAACTAAGCCACGCTGGACTAGTCCCTTGGGGAGACCTCTCTCAGACTGAATGGGACATTCACTAACATCACCCATAAACATCTCATCCGCTGCCTGCCTTTACTGCCGGACTGCCTTAGCACCTGGGGTCACTGATTTCCACTCCTGAGCCATGCCAGCAAGGGCGCAGTTTGCATAGGCTTTCCATGATAGGTTGCCTGCCGATCAGACGCCATGGCCAGTAGGCAGTGGGTAAGGATTTGCGGCACCTTGCTCGTGTTGCACGCTTCACCACGTTGGCAGGCACACACTTTGCGCACACTTTGTTCAGGTGACCACTGCAACTGATCCAGGTTTGCTGCTGCACACCCTGCAGAACCCTGCAAAAAGGCTGCGGCACCTCGAGGCAGTGTCCGCACGCAACCTGACCTTGGGCTTGGGGGACCAACAGGCGGAGGCATACTTCAGCCTGTCCTTCTGGGAAGAAAAGGACAGCCTGTGCTGTCCTTTGTACCGCAGCGAGGGGGTGAGTGCGCACTGTCCTTTGAGGGCCTAACACTCTGTGGGTGATACCTGCCACCTGCGCCGCCACTTGCACTAAATTGGGACCATGCATGAGAGCTGTATACAGAGCACAAAGTCCATTCACCCCTGCTGCATGCCAGGTGTGTGGCACCCTTAATCCAGAATGGATGCCGCTCTCCTGGCCCCTGGACTTGGAGCCAGCCTGCCAGGCGGAGCAGGTGGTGCTGGCCATACACCAGGCCCCAGCAGCAGCAGCAGGGCAGGGCAGCGGGGAGCTAGCTACTGCACGGTTCTTCTCTCAGCCCCGGCCAAGCACCACTGGCACCAAGGATGAGGCAACAGGCAACAGCAGGTCCTTGCTGGTAGGTCAGCTGACACCGCCCGAGAGTGAAGCTTGTGACTGGCAGGGCCAATGTCGCGATGCCAATTTATCAAAGCAGCTGAGTAGCAGCATGGAGGTGGAGCCCACCGATCCAAGCCAGCATGCAGCTGCTGCCGAACCGCAGTTAGACGTAGGGTTGGAGGACGACCTAGCACCACCCACAGCAGCAGCACCACAGATGTCTTGGTCAACGCAGCAGAGAAGCCAAGAGGCTTTGGCATTTTCTGACGAGCAGCAGGACAGCAACGGCTTCAGCTTTGATGTCGTCCAGGGAAACGGCCAGTATGGAACCGGTCACAGCGGAGAAGCACACCTTGCGCAGGGCCCTGCCTCGGAGGACCATCTGTTAGAAGCCAAGGGAAAAGCTGCCAGCAAACAGCTGAAGGTGGTGGCAGCCACTCCAGGGGGGCCCCTCAGTGGGGAGCAGGGCGCAGCAGCTGGCAGTGCAGTCGTAGTGGCATGCAAGGCCCTTGCAGCAAGCAGGCCAGGTGCCTTCCCTGGGGAGGTTATCGCGGCATGGCTACTAGACCTCAACCGGCTGTACTTCGTTGGTGGTGACCTTGCCAGCTTGAAGGAGGCCCTTGCACTCGACACGGTGGTGCTGCAGCTGGAGGATGGCCTGTTTGTGCATCCGCCTCCACCCGAGGTGCGCAGTTGGTTGGCAGTTTCATCGCTACTGCGAGTCGTGTTGGCTGCTGCCTGATCAGTCAGTGGGGGTTAGCCTGTACCTGCAGAATTGGGCCACTGTAGGCCCTGTGTAGCTGCCCTCCCCTTTCATTTCAAGGCCTGCTGAGCCCAGCCACGCCAAATGCCTTGCCATCTATTTCCCCCGAAATGCAGCGCTGTACCGTTCTTGCTGGTGCTCCAGCTTTCCCCTACCTGACAGGACATCTCTGACTGCAGGATGCTGCTGCAATCAGCCTCTCGCAGACAGCCTCGCCTACCAAGCGCGCCCTCACAATCCTAGCCTCCGAGCGCCTGCCCACCTCTAGCCCAACCGGCAGCGCCCCCCGCCGCTTTGCCAACCTGCTGATGTCCAAGCTGCTGCGCAGCACGCGCAGCTTGCAGGACACAGCAGATAGAGGAGGGGCAGAGTCCGACAGTGACCACGATGACGCAGCATCAGGTCGGCGGCGGGTGGCTCGATAGCTGCAGCCTTCTGTAGTGCTGAAAGCAAGGTTCTCTGTGATGGGCGTTATTACTGACGCCTTGCTGCGCTGAAGGCTGATACAGATGGAGTGACAGAATGGGTAGAGCACTCTTGTGTCGATGTTGCGTGTTTGAGGTCATGTACTGGTGGTGTTCTTGCAAGGCAAGCTGCTTGCTGACATGTGGGAGTTGTTCTCGACTGCAGAGGCCTCCGCATCGACACGGTTTACAAGCCACACCGCATCCCGGGAGGCTGCGGGGGTGTTGTTAGGAGGCAACGCTGCCCCCAGTGCAAGCGTGGCCCCCACCAAGGCCCTGGCTCTGTCGGACATGAGCCTGCACATCACGGCGCTGTGCGCGCTGCGGTCCAGCGTGCTGGATTTGCACAGCAGGGCGCAGGCGCTTAGGAGGCGGCTTGAGGAGTTGGTCGCAGTGCGGCAGCAGGCCAAGGAGCAGGAGCAGCAGGTGAATTTTGTGTGGAGATGCCGTGGCTTGCCATGACAGAATCGCAGCGATCACAATAGCGGGCAAGGGAGGACTCCCATGCAGCCCATCCTCCCCCTGTGGACCTTGGCTTTGGATGACATGTCTGGGGTTGATGGTTTTTGACGCAGTTGCGATGACATGATGGCTGATAAGGCTGGCTGTTTGCGCTCCATCCTCGCAGTTATGGCAAGTGCAGCAGGGTGCCCAGCGCAGCAGGCAGCGCATGCACCGGTTACAGCACCGGCTAGGCGAGCTGCAGCAGGAGCTTGGTGGCGCGAGGAAAGCAGCCACCGTACGGACACAGGCCCTGGTAACCACGCTCAAAGTAATGAAAGCCGCTGACAGGTGGGCAAGTCTGGACTCAACTAGCTGCTTCACTGCATCTATCCCATTGTTAGTGGGGTGTGATCCCATGTTCTAAACCTGGGCCTTTGCAGGGTGCCTAATCATTTTGCCAGGTGGCCAACCGGGCTGTGGGATGCTGGAGGGCACGCCTACACATCGGCATGCATGCGCTTGCAGACAGTCTCAACATCACCCATAAAGCACTTGCCAGAGGGTGTGCCTGCCTGTGAGCAACTTGTTTGCGACAGCATGCGGCCCCAGCCCAGTTGTCTGTCGCTCTATCCAGTGAATACCTTGTGTGCCTCGATCATCCAGCCCTAGCCGGTCTTGTATCTCTCTTTCCAGGAAGTTGCAAGATGCCCAGGAAAGCATGCGAGGCGAGGAGGGCCTGGGGCGTCTGGTAGGGCTTCACAGCGAGCTGGTGGCCCGGCGCTGCCTCATGACCTGCCAACTGGGTGGCATCTTCCAGCTAGGCCCAGTCACAGGTGAGAACAGTTACCACAGATACAGGTTGGACTTGCTGTCACTGCCGCTGCCTGGGATGCATGCACTCTGCGGGGTGGTCTTAACCGTTGTTGTTATTGTGATGTGTTACTATATAGAGCTGGCTACACTGGCAACCAGCTTTTGCGCACAGCGCCCACCTGCGCTCAGCTAGCAATGGCTGCTGTGTCGGGTTGTGTAAGCATGCGGCCCCCCTTAGGCCCCCCTGGCTTTCCTGTGTGGCGGCAGTGCAGTGCGGTTCTGCCACTTGGCCTTTACCTGTTGCCTTAGACTTAGGCCATTCCACCCACCCTCTCTCACGAGCAGTATGGCTATCTGTATGCTATGCTGCAGTGAGTGTGCTGGAAGCCCCGCCAGGGGGGTATTTGGAAGACCGGCTGGAGCAGCAGTGGGTGGGTAGGGGTAGCACCCAGGGCCGGCAGGAGGCCCCGGCCCTCAAGCTGCTGCTGCCGCCGGACTTCCGAGCCTGGCCTGCTAATGGCACAGCAGCGCTGGAGGCGGAGTCAGCAGTGCACCTTAGGTACGCACTTGCTGCAGGTGCATGTGTGGGAAGTTGGGCATAGGCAGCACGGACATTTAAGGTCGTCAACATTACAAGTCGTTCGCGCCTGATACCTGATGGTAGATGATGCAGTTGAAAGCCAGCATTTCTGAGTGCCCGGGTATCGGGCGGATCCTGTAAACTGGCTCCTGGCAACCGTGCTAGTCACCTGGTAGATGTTGGGGAGGACCCATAGATACCTGATTCCCGTACTCTCTGGGAAGGGCAAGCCATCGTGGCGCGAGTTTGTTGCGGTGCACCGCAGGCAGGAGGTGCATCTTTCCATAGGTGGCATCGAGCTGCGGTCAGCGGTGTGGCGGGCAGCCTTTGAAGATTCTGCTGGGATGGACATCACTGCGGCAGAGGATGAGGCAGCTGCGGTGGCGCTGGGCTATGTAGCACAGCTTGTAGACAGGCAAGCTCTTTGAGCTGAGGCACCGCCAGGCTGGCTTGTACATAGGCGTGGGTGGGAAGTGTGGGACTTACGGGGTTGCATGATGCGTGCCGGCACCTCTGCTGTCGTGCAATGTGTCGCAACTTGTCCCTTTGCGAGGGTAGCAGTGCAGGGGCTTAGTAGAGATATCCCATCGTCCTGGCTCTCAGCCAGCCCTGGCAGCATTACAGCGCTCTGCATATGTCCAACTGAAAAGCCTTGCTCGGCTGCTGCTGCCCCGAAGCTTCTCGTTCCTTTGCGACCTCGCAGGCTCGCTGAGTACCTTGGTGTGCAACTGCGGTACCCGCTGTGCCTGCTGGGGTCCAAGTCATCCATCCTAGAGGGCTACCCACCTGCAGGCACCTGGTGAGGCCTTGGAAGGGTCTCGCTATGCCCAGGCTTGTGCTTGCCAGCCCAACTGCTAATTTTGTAGAGCCTGCTTTAAGCATGGGTGGCAGGTAGTGCAAACAGGGAGTCGTGCTGGGCTGGACTGGACTGACAGGGCTGGATGCAGAATGAGCCTGAGTCTTGCCTGAGTTCTGAGCCTGCTTTGTTGTAGCCATCCATGCGCCTCCCGCTAGTGAACACAGGCAACCCTCTTGCGGTTGTGAGGCTTGGCTTTAGGTCGGCCGTGTGCAATTCGCCAAGGATTCTACATGCACATCAAGGGTTCATCAAAATTGTGCAACTAGGTAGCACCGCTCTTTGCACAGCCTAGGATATGCTCCAAGCTGAAGCAGCCCTGTTGTAACGCAGGAGTGCCGAGGAGCCGGTCAAGCGGACACTGTTTGGTCGGTCCGATGCCAGTGCCAGCAGCAGCACTGGGACAGCAGGCGGCGAAGGCAGCAGCGTGGAGCCAGCAGAATACCCGCTGCACTGCCAAAACAGAAGGGAGCGGCCGAAGTTCGCAGTGGGGGTGTTCCTGCTTAACAAGAACATCACCCAGCTGCTTCAGGCGCATGGGATCACTGCGGGAGGGCCTAACCACCTACTGCACAACCTGTACAAGCTCATCTGCGCAGCCAACTCAGGGCTCCCACAGCATCAGCAGCGGCAGCAGAAGCGAGGCTGAAGGGCAGCTTGTGCAAGCCAAGTTTGGTGGCAGTTGACTTTTTGCTGCTAGTTGCTGTATATGCCAGTGAGACTGGCTGTGGGCCCACCGCCGCTGGCCAGTGTTAAGGGGTGCTCCTGGTCGGCGCTGGCCGAGAGTGCCGAGACGAGAGGCACTGATGTGCAGCCTGCTTGGTGCAGTGTTAGTGTTGCAAAGCCCTGCTGAGCATTGCTACAGCACTCGGTGTTTATAGTTGTTTAACAGGTTGAGCATTACATGTTAGGACAGACTTTCAGGTGTCCATGACGCACAAAAGGAATGGTGTGGTTCCTTAACCTGATCAGTCCATCCCTTCCTTCCTCGTATTACTCTGGTCCGCTCCGGCCTGGCACAGCCGGCAGCCTGGACTCCACAGCATGCATGCTTGCACCTTGGTCACCAGGCGGATATTTCACTGCGAAAATTTTGAAATCCCCCTCCGCGCCCAATCAAATCACGGGAGGGGATGACGGATGCCCTACAGCATCTTCACCTGCTGTTCACCTCTGCTTCCCAGCCGGCTTGGTCTCATTCCTCTCTATCAGCTGGTTGCCATAGCTTCTTAGCCACCGTCCAGACTCCGGACTCTTCTTCTTGCCTGTCGCACGAGCAAACAAGTCCACTAGGAGCAAGGTTTCGAGTTTTATGGTACCTCTGCCTTGGAGCAGCTGCAGAATCCTTCTTGACGGAGAGCCGCTCGAGGACGAGATAGGCAGGCCGAATGGAATTGTAGGGCGGCTCTATGTTACACGCCCCTCCCAGCCGGCATCGCAACTCTCATTCACGGCATTTGAACCAAGGTCAGTTAGGTCGCTGGTCTGCGCAGCCTGTCAGACCATGGAGCCTGTCTGACCTAGCCTTGTTGACTTTGGCTGCAGGCACGTCAGTCTGCTTGCTTTAGGAGTGCAGCAAGTAGCCAACGCGAAAGGTGAGGCGCAGAGAGCTTCTGCATGGGCCGCTTTTGGTGCTTGTTGTGTGGCACGTGCAGTGATCAGTGATGTGACGCTCTCGTCCCCCTGCAGGCCCCGACGCCCTTGTTGGTGAAATCCCTGGAGAGTCTCCTCACTCCCTAAGGTATGTGAAGAGTCCTGAGGGAGTTCGCGGGCTTGGATTGACAACTGCAGCAGCAGTTACTGGCAGTGCCGGATGTACTGTCCCTGCCCACCGGCGGTGCCAACTATTGCCTGTTGTTTAGGCACTCCCTGGTATTGAAGGATCCGTAAGTGACGCTTACGGCAAGTATGCATCATTAAATATTATGGCTTGTTTGGTACAGGTTGCGGGAGCTAGCTCAGGCATGCTACGACGCTAAGGAGTGCTTGGTGTGCACAACCAGCTGCGGTGACATTGTACTGGTGCCCAGGGCACCAAGGGTGGCTTGTGAGGGTGAGTTATGTGTGGAGATCCCTGCTATCGGAGCTGCAGCAGAGCTGCGTTGCCAAGCGCTGCGTCCATTTTGTGGCATTTAAGGCGAAGGACCGCTTGGAAGTTGGCTCAAGGTATGTAACGGAGGTGTTGTGCCTGGAGGCTTAAGCCCAGTTTGGTGTACCCTCCTTGTGGCAGATGGCTTTGCCTTCCTGGTGTTTGCTACCAACATCAAGGCGGCGGAGGTGTGCGACATCATCAGGCACCAGCAGAAGGCGCTGGTAGTGCTGGACCTAGACAACACGCTGGTGGATGCCTCAGCTGTGGCGGTTACGCAGAAGGACTGGTACGTAGCTGCGGAATCCTTAGCGAGGACATGCAGCTGACTGGCCAGCACTAGGGCAGCCTCGCCTATGCAAGCATCAGTGTTGGCCTGCACATTACATGCTGCAAAATGGGGCGATGGCTTGCGGTGATCATCAGTCCTCTTGTCTTTCCAGGAGCTTGATTTCCATGCCAAGCGGCTTGGTCTTGGGCGGGGAGGAATCATGCTGAACTCTACCAACACACCTGCCCGTAGGGATGCGCTGCACTGGCAGCCATGCACAGTCACCACTGAGAGCGGCCAGGACCTGCCAGCACAGTATGCTGCGCTGATGGAGCACGACCCGCACGCTGAGGCCACCTACATCATGCACTGGCGCCTGGGCCGGCTGTGCTGCACTTTCAAAGTCTGCATCCGCCGAGGCTGGGAGCGGCTGCGGGAGTTCCTTGTGCGGGTGAGCCTGGGGGAACGGGGTGGTCGTGGGGTGCGTGGTGTTGGGAGGCGGCCGGCTGCCTGAGGTTGGCTCAGGCTGCCTCAAGGGTGTGTTGACGCCCATGATACGCGGACCGTCACAGCAAGATTAGCTGGGAACCCGACAGGGTTGTGTGATAGCTTGTAATGCTCTTGGATCAATACCCTACCGAGTTGCGAAGGCGTAGTGGCTGGCGTACAAGACTCTGGTCAGCAATAGATGGCTCGCATAAAACAGCTGGCCTAGCCAGACCTCAGACTTGCGGTATACTCACGCAGTACATGCTCATTCAGGTCTGTGACTTTGCCCCACCTTCTGCAGGAGCGCGAGCGATACGAGGTGTTTGTCTGCAGCAAGGGCAAGCAGGAGTATGTGCAGCTGTTGTGGCACATGCTGGACCCCCTGTCGCAGCTGTTTCCTACCACCGATTGGGACTGGCGGCTGAATTCCACCTTTCCTGACACGGTGCCGAGGGCTGTGCCAAAGACCATGCTGACGGCGCTGGGCTGCACCCACCCGCTTGACGAGGCACCGACCACCCAGCTGGCCTGCCCTGTCATGTGCCTGGATGACTGCCCAAAGGTGGGGCCGCCTAGGTTGATGTTGCGGTGACATGGGCCGGAACGACAACACGGGCTTCCTTGCTTTGATTGGCTGCAGCTGTGAATATTGGATGAGAGGCGGCGCGGCAAGGCAACCGGTGGCGACCACTCCTCTTGCAGTATTCAGAGCCAGCTCTGCGGGAGTGGTTGCCCTGTGTGCCTTGTGGTGCTGTTGGACAGGTGTTGGAAGTGGTGCGGCTGGCGAGCAGTGCACTTGTTTGCTGCAGGCATATCTTGAGGAGTACCACAACAATGTGATGTACGTGGAAGAGTACCGCCCATCAGACCTCTTTACATCAGACTCAGGTAGGCTTGCTCTAGTCCGCCTGGGGACCTGGAAAACAAAACAGAAGCGTGGCTTGCTCGAGGTTTCCTGTCATAGATATTGCAATATTGCAGCGCATGTGTTCTTCAGGTATGGGAACTTCAAGGGCAGCCTGGTTAAGTATTGTTTTTACACTTCGTGCCATGCAGGCAGCGTGTTGCGGCAGGCACAGCTGCGGCTAGAAGACTTCTGGGCTGCTAACTTTGCACAGCCGGCTGGTCAGGATAGCGGAGAGGAAGGAGGCCCCTGGACCAGGGCGGTGGATGGCGTAGTGGAGATCATGCACGACATGCTGGTCAGTGTAGATGGAATGGAAGCCTGTCGGCATTGTCTTTCAGGTTTCATCTGTTAGCCGAGGTGCTGTTGCTACTTCCCGACCCGGGTTCCAGCCAGCCATGCTTGGTGGGGTTCCCATGCTAGAAGCTGCCTTGCAAAGTCTTCCGGCTGCCAGCGAGTTACTGGCAGCTGACCCCTACATGTGTTATGTCTGCTGTAGGGAGAGCCATTGCGTAAACCCGAAGATCTGCGGGAGCATGACGAGCGCTGCGCCGTGCTAGGAGAGTGGCTGCGGGAGCGCAGCAGTGTGGCAGGAGTCTTTGGCCAGGGGGTAAGTCAAGTTGCGCTGCTGGGGTGGGAATGTTTGGGCTGGTGGAGGTGTTCGGAGTTCAAGCAGTGGTGTTGCTTGCTGCTGCTTAGGTGGCTGTAAGCGGCCCTGCGATGGTGCTTCCCGTAATGAAGGGGATGGGAGTGGACCAGATTTAATGCATTGCAGGCGTTTCTGGCTGAAGGCACGCGTTTGCTTGCACGCTTTTCCCATGTGGGGCAGGAGTTCACTCCTCTCTGCCCTGCCCTCGTGCAGGCATACCTCGCTGATATGCCTGAAGTGTGCAGCCCCACTACCCCACCAGCCGAGGAGCCGGCGGAGGCCCTTGCAATTGCGGTTGACAGCGACGGGAGCACGGCCGAGCCGTCCAGCCCTGGTGTGGTCCATGTGGTGGCAGAGCATTTGGGAGAGGCAGCGGCGGCTGCTGAGGGACCAGAAGGAACAGCTGTGTGGGTGGCGGCAGAACCTGAGGCGCCGCTGTCTGATGTGTCAAACACAGACGTAGGTGCAGCCACCGCCGGGAAGAGGAAGCAGAGCATGCCGGAGACACCGCGCCCAGGGACGCCACTGTGCGCTCTGTGCAAGCCCTCGGGCGCATGCCTGCCCGGCTGCCCCGCTTGTGAAGAGCTTGCAGCTGCTGGCGACAAGGGGCTGCAGCAGCAGGAGGTTTTTGCCCAGGCAGATGGGGAACGGCGAGCGGCAGGAGAGAGGGACGATTATGACGTGATCTCGACCGATGGCTGGAACAGCCCTGCCTCGGTTTGTAGCACACCCCGCAGCGGAAAGCGTGGCATGGCGGTGGACGGAGCCGGCCCTGAGGGCCTTCGCTCTGGGTATGAGAGTGAGGAGGAGAGGGAGGCGGCGTCAGCAGACGTCTTCCAGTGCGTGGAGCCATCGCTGCAGCAGGCAGCGCGAGACGTGTTCCATATGCGGCTGGCACGACTGTCAGGCAAGTTGTTGTTGTGTGTCATGCCTTGCATGACTTTGGTTATGTTTGCGGATGCTGGCAAGCCCAGCGCGCTTCCGGCTGGTGCTTTTTGCAATCAAGCTTGGCAGCTTCATATGTTGAGGTTGCCTGGGAGTCTTCATGCAGCTCACCTGGTCCTTGCATCACGGTCCCTTCTCTGTGCTGCACTGCTGTGATGTTGTGTCTTATATTTTCTGTATCGTTGGCTGTGCAGGGAACACCGCGCATGGTGCTCTGCTTTTGGTGCCCAATGCTCGCAGCATCAGTGGCCTGCTCCCCATGGATGGCAACTCCTTCTTGCCCAGCCCCCCAGGCTCGCCCAAGTGAGGACGTGTGTATATTATTGCGAGTGCAGCCTAAGGCTGAAGTGTAAATGCATGTTGAAAGTGGTATGCTTGCTATTGCTTCGCCCATACGGGCTACTGAATAGCTGCTGCGCAGCAAGATGGGCACTTGTGTGGGGAAGCAAGACCAGTCTAGTCGCTGGGTGGGGCTTGGAGACCGAGTGTGGCAGTGCTGTAAGTTGTGTGGTGCAGTGATGTTGCAGTTAAGCTTGTGTGCGTTTTGGGTCTCAAGTGAATTGTTGGCGTTAGGATGGTTCGCTTGGATTAGCAGAGGCTGGGGATACCTGCGTCGTGGAAAAAGGTTAGAGAATCCAACAGTGCCGGTAGACATTTGAATGCTTCGCCCTGTCATTGAGGCGTTAGAACTGGCATTTCTTTTAGTGTGCTCCTCTCGTGGCTGGTAGCCGTTCGCATTGCAGGTTGAACAAGCTAGCTGAACTCAAATGTTCTATGAGAGCTGCCACATGTGGCTCGATTGCAAAACGCTCGCATGTGGCAGCTCTGGTGCCTCAAAGACGTGGCAGACTTGGTGTGTATCCCCTTGGTTACTTGACATTGCCATGTCTTTTGTTTAATCGGCCCTGTCGTTTGCTGGTTGGCTAGAGTGCTGTATGTGCGCTGTGGACAATGTTGCTCTGATGGCAACAGGTCGTCTCTTAATGTCGGTGGCATATAAGGGCGAACGAGCCCCCAGTATGCTCCTTCTGCTCTGCCCTCAAGCTTCTGTCCTTCTGAGTTATAGCTACGTATTGTTTTGGCAGGTTTTTGCCCCCGCCTGCTGCCCTGAAATTGCTGTACACCTGTAATGGCTGTAGCCCTCGAGGTGACCAGCAGTAGGGGTGGGGCAGCAGTCTCAGCCAATATCCGCACTGTGCATGTCTGTCATTCCATTGCAACGCTGCCACAGTCGGTGTGAATAGCACTGTCTCGTGGCTACGCTCCTCACTTTATTTCTAGCAGCCGCTGCATGACAGCAAGGTCCCTTCCGCACCCTTTCGGTCTAGGTAGAAACAGGTGTAGCGACCCAGCTGGCTGCCTTCCAAGCGCTTAATGTTTCCAGGCAGGCCATCCGTCTTGAGCACCCACACATTGCACACCTTTTTATGGGGATCACTGTCTGCTGGATTGTATGATGGTGTAAACGCTGGGCCGACAGACCCCAGGGGATGGCCTTGTGGCAGCTGGTCTTAGTGCTGAGCAACTTGGGGACTGTGCAGTCGTTCACAAGCTCAGAGCTGCACTTCACCCCAGCCACTCCACCCAATGCACCACCCGGAGCTGGCCCTGCTGTCCTGGCAGGCCAACTGGTGACAGCTTTCGCAGGGCCACCAAGTGATGGCTCTGGCTGCAGTTGCAGCGATACTACGCCGCCAGGCCAATCGTGCACTCAGCTCCGGGACTCTGGGAGCTGGTAGGCTTCCTAGTCAGTGGCTGTGCAACACATGCATCCCTAGTGCTTCACCCAGGGCGGCCATGACTGCATGACCTCATGAGCCCATGTTATGCAAACTGTGCAATGATGCCGAGCCCGCCATTGGCGTTTCCCTGCAGCTACCAGACCTGGGTGGTGGCTCAACAACTGTGCCTGACGACATGCGGGCGCTGCATGTGCCCAGGCTTCTGCAGCTGTACTGATGTGCCCCCTGCTGCGGACTTCACATGTGCACAACAGGTGGGTGAAGTATCACACAGCCGCCATGCCCACCAACGTACCCAAGTTGGTTTATCTTAGTTCCCCAGCAAGTCGCCTGGGAAGGTACCCATGCTAAGTGCAAATGGTCCCGACGGCAACCGTGCCAGCAAAAGCTGCCCGCACAAATCCTGCAGGCTGGCTGGGGCAAGTGTGGAGAGGCATGGATGCTGGCACAGTACTGCATGCAGTCCTGCCGTCGCTGCCAACAGTGCTCAAATGCCACCGCCTCCGGCAGCGCTGTTGGCCCCTCTCCATCATCCTCCCCACCAACCCCACCGAGCCCCACTCCCAGCCCAAGCCCAGGCTCCAGCCTTGCCGCACCTCCAGGGCCAATGTTAGCAGCACTTGCGATCACAAGCAGCCCAGCGGCCATGCCACCCACAGCAGGGGGGCAGCAAGCCCCTCCCATGGGGATCACCACTGTCCCAGCATCCCAGCTAGGTCAAGTGACCCTCAACCCCGTCGCCTCAACTAGTGGGCCAGCCATCTCTCCAGCCTCGTCGTCCTTGCTGCCCCCAAGCAGCCCTTCCTTGGGGGCCGCCAGCATTGCTGCGCCTTCCGCGACCGCTGCGCCTGTTCTCGCCGCTCTTCCCACCCTGCTGCCGCCCAGTCCCCCCGCCCCAGTTGCTGAGCCTGCAAGGCCTGGTGGGCACAGCCAACAGCCCACCACCACCCAGCACTGCCACCGCCTCAGCCCAGCCTTTCCAGCCTGCCGCCGGACCACCCGCCCTCAATACCACCGCCCCTGGGCAGGGGTCCTTCAACCTCTCCTCCACTGTCACTGGCACCAACATGACCCTGGGGCAATTCATGGCCCCCTCGGAGATCCAGGGAATCTTTGGGGGCGGCGCCACTGGCCAAAGCAGGACATCCCAGGTGGCTGATGCTCCAATCTTTGCTCCGTCTCCAACTCCCTCTCAGGCACCACCGGCCCCACTGGGCCAGCCGTGCCGCACGGACGTTATAAACTTTGCCAGGTGGGCAATGGGTGATGACTGCAGTGTGGGGTGCGGGCGCAAGGGAGAGAAAAGCTTTCTTATCTTCCTGCCAGATGTCCACAGTAGTTGCTTATGCTAGCCTGTTACTAGCGGGTTGGTGTCATGGGCTGCGCAGGGCTAGTGGCGATGTGGACCTGTTCCTGTCCTTTGCTGCCGTTGCGGGCTGGCTGGGCAACCTGTCTGACCCCCAGCTGGCCATTACCCTCCTCATTCCCACCAATGACGCCATCAATGCCTTTATGGCAGAACAGGTCCGTTGACCAACACCTCGACTGTGCACATATCTGCAGCAGACCAGTTATGGTTTACAAAAGTGGCCATGGCACGGCTGCTGGGTTGGCTGGCAGCCCGTTTGTAGCACAATTACCTCTTGCAGAATGTCTGCTCCTCCTGGCGTGGCATGTGGTGTGTGTATGAGCTGCAGGGTCTTGACACTCGCAGCATGCTGGCCAACCTGGGGAAGCTCAAGGCGGTAGTGGCATACCATGTTGTGCCGCGCCCGCTCGCTTATATTGACCTTATCTCGCAGGTAATGTGCAAGCCTTAGCTTAATATGCCCATGCTCAACTACCTGCAGGTTGATCAGGGGACAAACAGGGACATGCTGTTACTTACGCCACAGCTGGTGCCCGTACCTTACTATAGTAGCCTGGCACTTGGTGCAAGCGCCTTGTTTACCCTCCATGAGCTTCATAAGCACCCTCCAACATTGTGAGGCAAAGGGGCTGGGGAAGGGGCCTATAGGTGAAGCTGTAACTGGGGTTACCTGTGCCAGGATGGCAGCTAGCCAGCGATAGATACACGCCAAGTGCTGACTACATGCCCCGTTATGTGTAGACCCGGCCCCTGGCCACATACCTTCCGGGTGCCACCCTCTCAGCCAGGCTGCTCAGCCCGACAGAAGTCGAGGTCCAGGCAGCACACAACTCGGCCCGCCTGCTACGCTCCAACCTGCTCCTGTGCAGGACGGTAGTCCATGTGATTGACAGGGTGAGCCGCAGGGTGGATAGTTGGTGGTGAGAGGTTCGTCCACACACGCTCACGCTCTGGGGATGGCCGAAGGCAGGAGCAATGCTGTTATTGAGGGTGGCAGGTAATGCAATCAGAGAGGAGTTACTGGGCTGACAGGGGTCTATGTTTTGTCGACTAGCGATTCTGCATGAAATTCAATCAAGCAAGCGATTCTGCATGAGTTTAAGCAAGTTGCTCCTCGCTGTCATGTCGTTCTGGGACATCTCCTACAGGCAGAGGTGATCCTGCTCCCTGCAAGGAGAAGTCAAGGGCAGGGCAGTGCATCGTGTCTTATCCCCCGCCTTTTAACTCGGCTTCACTACCGCCGTGCATAGCCGCAAGACTCTGAAGGCGTAGCTGCGCTTGCATTGCAGGTCCTCATGTCGGCAGCCAACATCCAGTTCGTCATGCCGTATGACCTGGCACTGCAGGGCATCAGCACGGTAAGCTCCGCTTCGACTGGCGGGCCTTGTGTAGTGGGCATGCCCTGGGGCTGACAAGGTAGCAAGGGCTGGCGAGATTCAGGCGATGTGACTGGGTCGGACATTCGCCCATTGGATGCAGCAAGGTATCAGCCAGTGCAGCATAGTGCCTAACCTGCCGCACACGTCCTGTGCCAACTGCAGCCTCCTCCCAGCAGCCTGAGACCTGGGCAGGCGCCCTGCGCACCCAGCATTGCGGACATACTCAGGTAAGGAACCTCGTGTGCCACCGTTTGAAGCACAGGGGCAGAGGCATGCGTGCAGGCACAATGGCACGCTACACTGCCCCGTGCAGTTGCATGGTGCTGCTTTCCGCTCACGCCGTCCCAAGCGTTGTAGCACATGCCTCCTCCCATTGGGAGGAGATGCTGCGACGTGGCTGCTTCCTCACATCACCCACAAATCCTCCAGCCCAATCTTGCACCATGAAGCTCCCTGCATGGAAGAGGGCACTCGCAGGCACGCCCGCCAATGGGAGCAACCCCATTTCAAACAGATTGTGGCACCCCCTTGTCCGGCCTGCAGGTCTCACCCCAACCTCAGCCTGGCCACTGTGCTGCTCCAGCTGGGTGGCTGGATGGACGCCCTTGCAGACCCCGCCCTGAATGTGACCCTGTTTGCGCCCAACGACCAGGCGCTGCTCCAGGGCACAGCCCAGCTGCTGCAGCCCGGCAGGCAGCTGGACCAGAAGGTGAGCTGGCTTTGGTATGTCCTGGCAGGGCACGGGCTGGAGTAGGTGGCGTTGCGGTCCGGCACTGCCAGTTAGGTGGCTGGAGGTTGCTGCCCAGGGGGTTGAGGGGGCCACGTGCTGAACGGGGCGTGAGAAGCCTGGGAATACCCACAGTGATATTGCTTACTTGCCTCCCAATGGACCCACTGCAGCTAGGGAAGGTTTTGAGGGTTGGTGCAGGCGATGGGGGAGGTGATACGGAGCACCCCCCTGCTGCACCTGGCGGGCGAGTACATGCTGGTCCCCGGGGCGGGCGGGCTCAGCCTGACGGAGCTGCAGGGGCTGGAGGGGGAGTGGGTGGCCACGGAGAACCCCAACCATGACCTGGAGGTAAGGCACTGCATGTCGTAGTGTGCTTGGCTGGGCTGTGGCACCCTGGGCAACCTGCACTTCAGCCATGCATTTTGGGGGAGGGAGGGGGGTGGGGAGGGAGCCAAGTCGGGTGCGAAAGGGTGGCGAGGGACGGCCTGGCCAGGGGAAGAAGGCGGGGGTTGCTCGAGAGGCAGGGAATGCCTGCTTAAGCTTGGGTCGTAGCAAGTAATGTTGCTGCCCCCTGCAGCACTCGCGCAGTTCCTCTGCTGGTGTGCTCCTGGTGTGCCGCATGCACCCTGCACACTTGTTCCCGTCCCACCCGCCGGCAAAACATCATGATTTGGATCCGAGCAAGGCCTGCTGTGCGCCTGGGGCGGCGAAGCCTTGTCAAGGCACCTACCCCCTGCTGGCTAGACTGCCTTTGCCTGCTGCCAGCAGGTGGTGGTTATGGAGGGTGAGGCAGGCGAGGGGCAGGGGGTGGGCATCATGGGTGATGTGGGCAACACCACCGCCAGGGTGGTGGAGGGGGATCTAGTGACGTGTGGAGGCTCTGTGGTGCACGTGGTGGATGCCAGCGTGACCGCCAACTACACAAGACAGGTGGGCCCAGCCGGCTATGTGTGATACAAGCGGCAAGCACCACACCCAGTTAAACTTTGGGGAAAGTTGAGGAAGATGCAGCAAATTACCAGCCCCGCAATCTTTTACCATCTATTTGGGCAGGTTCTACTCTTTGGGGGTGGGCGTGTGTGCGGTATAAGTGACAGGCTAGCCTCCCCAACTGCACTTGCTGCCCGGAAAACACAAGTGGTCGTGTTGGCAGAAGGCTGCGTGCATTGCTGCTATGGCCTTTCAGCATAGCAATCAGTACGTGCACGGCAGCAAAATCGCCGCAGTGGTGTGACATCTGTCGCCTTGGGACGCTTCATGGCAAGGCTCACAGGAGACTGCTCGTGCGGATCCCACATGCTGCCTGCCCAATCTGAGCCTGTGGGCGGGCATTTGTCCCTTCTTCATGCAAACAGTTGCGTCGTGCTGCTGCTGAGGTGCTGCATGTGGCACATGTACACGCGGTAGCTGTACCGCTGGCCTGTACTGTATCTGGTGCAGGAGATTGAGGCCGAGGTGGGCCCCCTGCCTGAGATAGTCTGGCAGGCTGCCGGGCAGGACTCGCCTCCCCAGGCCGGAGGGCAGCCAAGCCCAAGCCCACCACCTCCTCCTGCATACTTGTCAGCGGCAGCTCCCGCTGCACCCGCTGCTGTCAGCACGGTCAGCTCACCTGCAGCTACTGTAGCGGCAGCCAGTGCTCCCTCAGGGCTCAGCAGTACCCCAACCGGCATCAGCGGCCAGCAGCCCTCCCTTGCCTCGCTCTCAGCCGCTGGGGTGCTAGCCTCCCCACCCACAGGCCCCTCACCCTCATCCTTTCCCGCTCCCCCTGCCAGCACCGCCGCCGCTGCGAATGCCAGCACGGATGGCCCGGGCGGGGGCTGCGTTCCCGCCTTGCAGCTGTACCAGACGGCTCCCGAGTTCCAGGGATTCTGGAATCTGATCCTAGCCTCCAAGGTCCAGGTGGGCCAGAGCAGCATGTGGGCGTGCTCCAAGCACCTTAAAGGGAGCACCTCTGGCAGAGCAGGGCCTCGGGTCTTGCAATAGAGCACCACCCGACCCTGACTGACATGCCCTGCCCTTTTGCTGCCGTCCACGAGCCAGTCATCTCCACCTGTCAGCTTTGCCATGCCTGCGAGCTTCTATCTCGTTCCTGGCCGACCGACTTCCACGAAGAAATGGGAGCTGGCCCCAAGCAATGGCAGCTGCTGCCCAACGGCGCACTTGCCGTGGTCACTTGCAGGACCTTGCCCCCAAGAATGCCACCACACCCACCACTCAGCTGACCGCGCTGGCCCCCCTCAACAGCGCCGTCAACTCCTTCCTGTCGGGGCTGGACGACCGCAACCGCGCAGCCCTGCTGGCCAGCCCCCGGGCGGTGGTGGCGCTGCTGGCCTACCACGCCATCCTGCCCCCGCCGCTCAGGTCGGTCCGGGCACTAATGCCAATGAGAACATTGTGTAGGGGCCACTGTAGCTGTGCTGCCGCTGCGGTGGGTGGGAGGGGGGGTTGGCCTGGCTGCACAAGCCCCAATCCCAGGGAGGGAGCCTTGACTAGGTTGACACACGGGATGATTCTTGCGTGACATGTCAGACTAGTACTAGGGGACAGCTGGCTGGCCGCATTTAAGCCCCTGCCATGCGTCTGCCCACAGCCTCAGGGAAGCCCGCCTGAGGTTTCTTGCAGGGAGGCGGATATGCGCGACGGCATGGTGCTGCCCACCCTTGCCATGGACCCCTCGGTGAGCTCACTGCTCTTGCAGAATAACTAATCCTAGTACCAATCCTAGTATTAAGCTAGTTGCACACCACTGCGCGCCACCGTGGGCAGTTGCCACGTGATTTGGCCGGGTAAATCCTTGCAGGAGCTCATATTGGAAGGTGTAAGGCAGGCGTGTGTGCGTCCTTGCCATGCAGGGCACCCACCTGCCCTTGACAGTTCACAGGTCGCCGACGGGCCCTGTACGGCTGGAGGGCATCAGCAACTCTGCGGCGATAATCTACCCGGACATCGCTGTCTGTGAGGTGAGCTTTGGAGCCAGACCATTGGTGTGGTAGGAGGCCGGAGAGGATTCTCTGGCAGGCCCGTCACTCATTGTGCCACAGCAGTGCGCCATGGTAAGCCCCAAGCCTGTTGTGACTGTGGTGTTCCGGGTTGCTGGCTATACCTGCGTAATGTTTACACAAGGCGTTATGTGACTGGCGGCAGGCAATGCGGACTAGATATGTAGCTGGAAATAGCAGATGGTGCTGGATATAAGTATGGGTGGCAGGTAGTGCGAGCAGGGAGTAAAGCTGGGCAGTACTGGACTGGACTGGACGGAACTGACAGGGCGGGATGCAGAATGAGCCTGAGTCTTGCCTGAGTTCTGAGCCAGTAGCTCTCTCCCCAAGATAAGCTAAGGCCACTGGAAGAGGAGGAATAAGGTGGGATTGTCTGGGGAGGCTGTACCATGGCGACCCACGCCGGCTGTCCTTTGCAGGGCATCGTGCACGCTGTCGATGCCATCATCCTCCCAGTGAGAGTCCAGGCCATGGATGGAGCCAGTCCGGGGCCAGCTGGCGAGACTGGTGGATGAGGGGCATGCATCACTACCGCACAATGGATGCCATGACTAAGGAAGACACATATGCTGAGTGACGTGCTGCTCTTCCAGCTTGCTGAGAAGCACTTCGGGAAAGGCACCAGCAGCCACCGCACGATTAGTTGCGACGTTGCAGGACTTGGACTTTGCAGATGCCCTGCCCTTCACGGCTCACTTGGTTGCTAAACCTTTTCTTTCCCTACTTGGCTGGGATGGTATAGCTTTCCCTACTCTCTTTATCTTCTTGCCGCCGGCTCGGTTTTCGGACCAACGTGGAACTTCCAGGCTCGAGCTTGCAGTTGCCGGGATGTCCTTGGGTGCATTGCAGTGCACCAGCACACCCATTGTCCATAGCTGCCCCTCACATATCACTTTGTGCTTTGGTACCTTAACCTTACAGAACCCTGAAACCTCGCCACAGAAAAACAACTTGCCAAGGAATGAGGAACCCGCACTGCTGGATCAAACCAATTTGTCTCCACACGTGATAACCAAGATGTGTATCACAAGCCTCTTCAGACTGGAACTTGATGTAATAAATGTAGGAAGCAACTGCCCCCCCCCAAAGGTGCCCCCACCTTCTTCGCAGAACTCACTGACAGCAGCCACTGGTCTCAATTCGTACACACAAAAGCAGAAATGAATTACACTCCGCAAGTGGCCGTCACCTGACTACATGCTCCCAGTCCTGCGTCAGTGCTTTCAGTTCTGATACCGCTTCACTGCTCCGAGTGCAGGGCCCCAGCAGGCCTTAGCAATGACTTGAGTTCCTGCAGAGAGCAAGTCAAGAGGCTAGCACCTGGGCACAGCACAGCTACCTGCACAGCTACCTGCACTGCTGACCATGCATACTAGCTGCGGCATTGCTCTTGCTTATATCTAAGCACAGCTTGGCCAGCATCGCCAGGTGACACGTCGTTGCACAACAGACCCAGGTTTAGTACAGTGCCACCACAGGAGGACCAAATGCCGACATTCCATCAATTGGTGCCACAGCAGCCAACCCCTGCTGGGCCTGCGCACCTGTAGTTCCTTCATCACAGCATCCAGCTTCTGTTCCAGGGCATCCTCCCGGCTTGAACCGCCCTCGCCAGAGCCGTTGAGCTGGGTGGAGCCGCCCTGCTCCCGGTGGCCGCTGTCGGCGCTACGGTTCTCTGCATGTGATTGGGCCAGTCTGCATCTCTGAGCATACGTTGGGGGTAGCTCACAATTGATTATTGGTAACCTGCCTCTCATGCTGCAAAGGTCGGGATCAAGCAGGCCAGCACTGTTAGTGGACCCCCAAGGACTTGACGACAGGGACAGGGGGCAGAAGACAGTAATGCCGGTGTTTATTGGCTAGCATGTGACCCCTGAAACCTCGGGAGAAAAGCAGAGGCTGGCGCCTGGTGTCAGCAAAGCTCTGACTCAAGCTTGCGACCTGGGACACCACCACGGGATACACCATCCGGTTGCCTCGGTCATACTGAGCACCCTGCAAATTTTTCTGAGTGCACATCTACCCTGCTGCCACCATAATGGAACACCGACTACCAAAGCAATTTCACCCACCCACACACCCACCCTCCCCCTGGCAACCCACCCTGCAGGATGGGCGGCCCCTCATCCTCGCCCTCCTTGGACCACAGGTTGTCCAGCTTCACACTGTCAAGCTTGTCGGGGTCCACACGCAGCACATGCAGGTACGGCGGGTACAGCTGCACGCGGGAGAAGTGTTGTCAATGTTGCTGCTCACGTAATACATACAGCAGGAAGAGGAGGAGGAGGGGTGGGTCCCCGCCCCAACACTGGCAGGCAGGCGGGGTGTAGTAGCTCAGTACTTAGATGCAGCAGGACCGCCAGATGATTTGGATCACACTGGAGTGCACTGCGCTGGGCTGCAAAAAGTGAACTGCACATAACAGGAGCACAACATGTAGCCCCAAGGACATGTGCAGGCAGGGGCAAGGTACAGCCCAAATGTGAGCAGCAGACATGGTGGAACTGTGGCAAGGGGCTTCTCTGCAGAGCAAGTGCAGCAGCAAGTATAAAAGCACTAAACACAACCTCTGGGAGACTTGCGAGGCCGTATAGTACAACAGCTGCCACCCTTGGGTCCAGCTGGACAGGCCTGACAGCTCGCTAGGGAGCCTACCAGCAGCCCTCACAGGTAAGGGCAGGCACACCAAGGCACGGGAAACAAGAAATGGAGCCATGAGGCCTTTGCACTGGCAGCACAATCACCCTACAGAGGGGTTTTCAGTGAGACAACCGTTCACCATGAACTAGTAGGCAGTGTTTATGTTCCAGTGTGCTTGCCTGGGGAAACATGCGTTCTACCCAGGCAGGGATTGTGCTCTCTATCTCGTCGATGACTTGTGCCTTGCTCAACAGCATACGCAGCCCTTCATTGTCAGTCACCCTGCAAGACGCAGAGACACAGGTTGATGCCGAGGTCGCTGTGCTTGCTGGGCATGCTCTTTCACCGGCCAAGGGGCTCATGAGGCGCCAGTTGCAGTGTCAACATGTCAACACAGCCAGCTGGCGCGTCAGCATGTTCGATCTGCTATATGCAGCAAACCCTCACCCGCCCAAGCCATGTGCATTGCAGATAGGCCCCGCTCACACTCTCAGGCTGTTCGTGGGGTTGTCAATGGGCAGTCCTATAGCAGCCATACCCAAGTCATGGTAA
Organism: Parachlorella kessleri; assembly: GCA_001598975.1. NCBI lineage: Eukaryota > Viridiplantae > Chlorophyta > Trebouxiophyceae > Chlorellales > Chlorellaceae > Parachlorella > Parachlorella kessleri. The sequence goes on along the minus strand of BBXU01001351.1, from coordinate 8,069 downwards.
CCACGGACAGAACATATGTATATGGCTTCATAGCTGTCCAAGCAAGGCGCCACAGCGTCCCCTGACATAACCCAGCACCAGCAAGGGGCGGAGCACTATGTGCTTGTAACAGCTATCAATAAATATTACTTTGCTACTTAAACTTCAAAACCCACCCCAGCCAGCCAGCCAGCCACCCACCGCTGGAGGGAGTTGGTGAGGATGCCTATAAGCAGGTTCATGAGCACTACGGCCAGCACAAACACGAACACCACTGCCAGCGCCGAGGCGGCCACGGGGTTGTGCGAATGCTTGTACATCGTGTTGATGTCGGCATTGCCCGCCGCCCAGCTGCAGGGAGGGCAGGCAGGCAGCGACAGGGCTGGCCAAGGGCTCTGTGTCTCCCAGCTGACCAGGCAGTGGCCATGGGAGGTGTTGTCGCTGGCTGACCAGGTGGTGGCACAACTGCCTAGTCAGCAGGACAATGCCAAGGCACTCCAGGCAGCACAGCAGGGCAGTGCTGGCCTGTGGCAGGGTTGCAGCACCGTGACTGGCTTTCCCAGGGCTACACTCACTTGACCATGGTGATGAATGACTTGCCGATGGTGCTAAACTCCTGCACGCATGTTCCCCACCAAGGACGGACGGGGTCAGCGCAGCCCACCCGCGCGCTTCTCTTGGAACCCACGGACCTCAACAGAGATGTGGCGGTTCCCTGGCCGCATGTGCAAGTTCAGCGGTTGGAGACTGCACCCAATCAAAGCAGGCGAGCTAGCTGGCGGCCCCCCTGCGTACCCACAGCCAGCGCCTGCCAAGGGGGGGTGTACTCACATCATGCTTTTTCTGGTCCTCCCGGAACAGGATGTGGAATGCGGCGGCAAAGCCAAACATGATGATGACGAGGAACAGCAGGTAGTACTTGACGTCATGCAGCACCTGCACAGCACAGCAGCGGTGCAGCAGGCTAGGATACTCCATGCTTGCTGCAGCGACAACGTTTGAGCCGCGTGGTGCGGGTGGTCACGCACCCTCTATTCGCCACAAGCACTGAGGCATCTGCAAGTGCAGGCGGTGCCTGCCACAGTACCCTCACTGCTGCCGTGCCGCCCGCCCCCTGGCCACTTCTCCAGTATGCACGGCTCTTCCTGCTTGCATCAGCCTTCCCGACCCTGCCTGAACCTAGCTCGGCCACCCAAGCAGCCACCCAGCCGCAGGCGTGCTGGTGGCATCAGGGCTGGAAGGGCATGCCAGGCACCACAGCCCAACAGCTGGTGTCGATGAGGGAGGAGTACGGCATGTACTAACCGAGAACAGCTCTGCGTACCCACTTGCCCGCCCGGCCACCCACCCACCTCCTTGAGCGAGTCCACAAACGCAAAGCGTGTGGGGCGGAAGACGCGGCTGAAGTACTGCACCCTGAACAGCAGCAGGATGATTTGTACCGCCGCCGCGATGGACAGCCAGTTGCTGGAGATGTTGAGCCGGCCCAGGTGCATCACCACGATCGCGATCTGCAGCAGGAAGGGAGGGTTGGGCGCTTGGTCTCGCCCTGGCAGGGTGGCCTCTGACAGTCCCGGGACCTGGCGACACAGCTGCTCCCAAAGGGAGAGGCGTGTGTGTGAGTGAGCACCAGTCGTGGCGGCATTTGCAGGACGCCGTGACGAGTCCACACCAGCACATACCCTCATCTGAGCCCCTGATCACCTAATGTATACCCCACCTGGTTGACATAGGTGCAGGTATCCAGGATGTTCCAGACCTGCACCCACCCCCACCCGTAGGCAGCAATGGTGGCTGCCTCTATCAGCAGGAAGGGAGCCATGCCCAGCAGCGCTAGGAAGTCCATGGCCACTGTTAGCCGGCCCCGGGATGTGGCCAGCAGTTCCCTCAGCGACAGAGAAGTGTCCTCGTCCTGGCAGCCAGCAGAGCAAGATGATGCTTGTCTCAAACACCGGGGCTTGGGTTGGAAGGCGGGGGTCAGGCGCAAAAACCCTGGTCATGTCAGTTGCGCCATGGTAGCTACGACAGGGCGCCGCCCAGGCAGCAATTTAGGCGCTGCCCAGTCTAGTATCAGAGCGCGATTTGGACCAGGTGGTCAAGGTAGCGGGCTTTCATGGGCAAGGTAGCGCGGCCACGGGCAAGGTAGCGGGCCCACATGGCCTTGCCAGCGCGGCCAGGAGCAAGGTAACGGGCCCACGGGCAAGGTAGCGGGCCTACACGGCCTTGCTAGCGCGGCCAGGGGCAAGGTAGCGGGCCCACACGGGCAAGGCAGCGGGTACCTGGACAAGGCAGCGGGGCCCGCCTACTCTCCCGTTAAGGCCGGCCCCCCAGCTAAGGACTTGGGCACCACCCACTTTTCCTACAGAGCGCCGCCCAGCTGGGACTAAGGCGGACGCCTCACGCTGACTGCCGTATGCCGGCTGGACCCATCCGGCCTCCCCGCCGCCCTCACCTGGAACGCGATGGTGAAGATGGAGAAGGCTGCCAGCCAGAGGAAGAAGAAGGCCAGCTCCCACAGCAGCAGCTTGCGGCAGAAGCGCGACCACTTCCAGTCTATGACTGCCTGCACAGCTTACAAATGGTTACCCTTGGGCAGGTTCGACCATAACGCCCGTACAAAGATTGTCCTGTACAAACTGAGCAACCCCCTTGTAGGGGAAATGCACACTGCCTGTAGTAGGTCTGTTGACTCGACCGAAATGTTGCACTGCTGGCCTTGCCCGTGGCTTCTGAGAGACATGCCATGCTGAGCATGACATGCATGCTGCACGTGCAACGCGCCTGCACTGCCGGCAGGGAGAAGGCAGCGTAGCTGCAGCCCCCCGCCTGCCACCTCCGCAGCAGCGGCTGCAGCAGGCCCTCCTTGTCAGGCTTGGCGGCATCCTTGATGGTCACAACATACGCCAGCACCGGGATGCAGGTGGTCCACCCTGCACTGGCCAGAGCAGAAGCTAGGTAAACCCCAGGACGAAGTGCCCCCAGGTGCCCTGCCTCGGATTAGAGGAAGTCGAGTCAGTTTAGTCAGGTATTAAGGCTTCATAGGTTACCCTGTGTAAGATTCGACTGATGCCAGTCACTTCAGGGCGACAAGCACTGCACCCAGGCTCAACCTACTGCATCCCAAGCTTCCTGCGGTCTGCGCAAGGTTTCACAGCTTCCCCACAACTCCTTGCTCTACATCCTTGGCAACCACCACACTCATCCAGGCTTCAAGCATCAGCTTTTTATCACAAACAGTCTCTCCTGCAGAGACTGGAAATGTTTCAACAACCGTAATCCCTTGGTACCCTAACAACCGCCCAAGCAGCATGGGGTCCCCAGCCAGCCTACCTGTCTTGTCATCCTTCTTGGGAGCCCCCATCTCCCGCCGCCACGCCGCTTCGAAGTCACCCACGGGCTTAGTAGCTCCCATGGTAGCGATAGAATCATCGCCTAGCTTCCCAAGCACCACCCTGTCCTGTTGCAGCAGCACGTGGGGCAGGGCCTAAGTTCGTGGAAGAGAATTATGCGCCGTGCAGTCTGTAGACTGTAGGGCACCCAACACACAAACTGGCTTTCACCCCACAAGTCTCCTGGTGGCAGCAGCGGTGCCAGACTTGCCCAACGATTCATGGCAAGTTTTTAAGATAACAGCGCCAATAGTCCTCCGCCCTGCCGCTGTCTGGCACTTGACTGCTGTGCATGTTATCTTGACGGCGGCTGGGCACACTCACCTGCATAACAAACTCCCCCAGCTTCCTGACGCCCTTGTCTTGCAGGAACTCCAGCACGCCCTCCGGCCGCTCACTGATGAGCTGCTGGATGGTGATCTCTTCCACCGGTGGGGCCTGCAGGTTGTCAGGCACTGCTGCTGCTCTTTGGCTTGGCACAGCACGCAGGTAAGCAGCACATCCCCCAGCCGGCTCCGCCCTCCTGCCTAGCCCGCCGGTCAGTGCAGACTTATGTCGGCGGGGCACTCCCACAACCGCTGCTACAGAAAGTCTGCCAACATTCTCAAGGTGTCTCAAAGCTTTGCCTGTACTATTGTGAAGGCAGCTCTGCTGAGTAACTTGTGGAGCATGGGCGCATCTGGCGATGGTCAGGTCCCACATGTATTCGCGACAGTATCTCGCAACAGCCCTTCATACTGTGGGACTGTTTAACCTCAACCGGGAGCGCCTGGGCTGAACAGATCACTTGACATGTCAGCCGGTCACCCTTGCCAGCCTATGATGGGGGACCCCAGCCTTGGATCCCATACCGAGCCTTTTAAGTTGCCCCCTCACCTCCTCTACTTGATCCCAGAGCTCGTCCTCTTGGGCATGCCCCAACAGCGGGGAATTGCTGTCGTTCGGCTCATCCGCCATGGTGGTGACCTCCCCTGCGCAAGCTGGTGAAATTATGGTAGGTGACACGATAATATGCAGTCTTGCTCGGCAATTCTTGCGGGGTCCCGCCTTGGAGCTTGCTTACTGGACCGTCATATGCCGCAAGTTTCCAAGGTAACAGGGAGGGCGTCCGACGAGTCTTGCCAGCTTCGATATGGCTTTGCGTGCCACAGCGTGCGCCGAGGCGAGTGAGGGCCCCAACCCAGAAGAGCACCCGCTACTGCCGGCAGACCCAGAGCAAGACATACTCTGGAACGATGTAGAGCAAGCAGGCGCGGTTGAGAGCTAACTGTAAAGCTTTGGGACGACAGTGTGGACAGCCTGCGTTGCAGGCCAAGGGTTTGCACCTAAGGAGATATGCCCTTACCTCACCACAGTACCAGCCAGGGTGGCCAAGCTGGATACAACAAATAGGGAACCCTGGCTGATAGTGGGTAGACGAATAGCATGGAGCCCAAATCCTACTACTTCAAGCTACAGGCCCAGGGGTGTTTAAAACTGTCGCAGTATAGACGCATATACGTGGGTGTGCTCTACCAGCCAGCCTAGCCTACACTGTCCGTCCACCCTTCTACACCTCTGTACTGCCCGACCTGCTGTTGCAGAACCCAACCAGGATGGGTCAGCAGGAGAACTGTTAGTGAAGGAGTGCAGGAGCATGGCAGAGCTCCTGCGAGACAAGCCGCACTGCCTGCTCCAGTACCTGCAAGACCATGGGGTGAAGTGCCTAGGAGCCTTCGAGGTGGAGGTGTGTGGAGCGCCGTTCTGCTTAGTTAAAGAGGTGGTAGCGGGACCTTACAAGTCAGCTGGGGAAGAAGTTTGGCACTCAAGTTGGCCGCTGCTGGTTGCACAGCCAGGCCTGCTGCTGTCTGCTCATACCTGTCAACCTGGCCACCTGGGAGCAGTCTGTGCATTTGGAGGTGCCATTTTTAGTCTTTTCTTCTTCTTCGATGTGACTTGAGCACAGGACCGGCTTCTTCTGGGCAAGGTGGCAGGCGATGCCATCCTAACTATGGGTGGTGACCGCCCCGACTTGGACTACGAGCGAGCCTGGAGGCGCAAGCTGGGCGTCTGCTCCTCCAAGTATACAGGCCCGTCTGTACAGCTTGATTTATTTATGGTGGCAGGCAATGCGATTAAAGAGGAGGTACGGGTATACTGGGCTGACAGGGTTCTATGCTTGATTGGTGGGGGCTGCAGCCTGCAGCCGAGATGATATTGAGATTGCTGTGATGTTGTGCTGACAGGTGAAATGCCGCTTTTACCACTGCAATGGCTGGCGTCGGCGCACACCCACCTAAAGGCACCCCCCGACAGGGTGCAGTTCGCTCCACCGCCCATGCCTTTCAACACCTGCAAGTGATTTTGGGTGCTGGCTGTAAGCTACCCTATTGAATGTTTGTGCCAGGGTGGCGCACAGCGCTGCGGGTGCTGGCATATGTGGTGACCATCAGGGGCGCAACCTACCCCGGTAATGAGGGGCTGCTGCACCCGCTGCTTACCAGATGGCAGGCGGGCGGCTGCAGCTTCACGGCCTTTGCCCTGCCGGCAGTGCAGGTCAGTCAGATGGCTGGTGATATGCTGTGCTGCCAAGAGCTCTCAGGTGGCTCCATCTGCTGCCAGGCGAGGGGGGGTGGGGGATTGCAGGGGGAATCCTGTTGGCAGGGCCCTACCGATGCGCAGTGGGTCTCCTGCTGGTAGGTTCCTTCCGATGGTGGAGCCTGTGTACAAGCAAAGCAGGAGCAAGTGCAGCTGACCTTGGGCAGAGCTCCTCTGCTGGATGCAGGCGGTGATCGACTGGAAGTGGACCCGTTTTTGCGAGAAGCTGCTGTTTTGGGAGCTGTTCATCTTCCTATATTGGCTGGCCTCCTACTGGCTTTTTATCCTGGCCATCCAGGCAAGTGGTGGGCCCCTGACAGCAATGCAATGCCATGAGATTGGGAAGGCCTCCGCATCACCTCCTGGACAAGCTTTGTTGTGCTTCTGCCCGTGCTTGCTGGAAGGAGCACGCGCACACCTTGCCGTGCTGAAAGAAAGCAACCCTGGTCGCCGAGGGGGCTTGTGTGCAAGGTGGGGTGGGGTGTATATGCGTGGTGGTGTTTGTGTGGGGGTCCGGAGGGGGGAATGGGATCACCTGGTCATGCAGCACCCCAAGCTCGGCCGCTCTCACTTGGAAAGCGCGTGCGAACTGCTACGCTTGCCGGCTGGCAGGGGGAGGACCCCGCTCTGAGCCTGCACCAGCTGCTGGGCACACGCTGGGGCCAGCTGGCGGTGGCTGCTGACCTGGCGGGCCTGGCGGCCATGGCGCCCTTCCTGGTCATCGAGCTGCGCACCGTCGCGGCGTACGGCTGGAGCTGGCTGTCCTGGAACCTGCTTAGCTCCCTGTCCATAGCGCTTCAGGTGAGACCCTGTTGGCGCTGGCTGAGCCCCTTGTAACGCTTGTGAAGGACAGCACACTGGGTGCTCCGCGAGCTGCACGCTGTGTCTCATTGACACCGTGCTGGGAGGTGATGCCCAGGGCTGGGCCAGTGAGACACAAGCCGGTGGAGGATCTCGGGACTGCATGTGAAGTAGCTAGCAAGTCCTTGGCACCTACCTATTTGGGACCCGAGTTGAGCCACACACCGTGAAGCCCATTATCTGCCCATGCCAGGTGGCGGTAGCCTTTACGGCTAGCCTAGGCCAGATCCACATGTTTCCCATGCAACTTGGGGGCCCATTGCCACCTAGACAGTCTGCTGCTCCCCTGCAGATAGTTATTGCCGTGCGCCACCTGACCCGCACTTGGGTTGAGCCCGGCTTCCTGCCCATCGCCATGGCGGTACAGTGTGTACTGCTGCTGCTGCGGGTACAGTACTTCTCCCGGGTCTTCCGGCCCACCAGGTTTGCCTCTGTGGACAGCATAGCCGAGGTGCGCAGGCCCTTGCCAGGCCTGGGGACATGCTGCCTCCTTTGACAGACGGCTGACTAACTCTCTAGGAAGCATGCAAGCTGTTCTGCAACCGGTGTTGCTAGACGGAGGTGCTAGGTTGCATGGTTCTTGGTGTACATGTGCCAGGTGGAAGCCTAGCAGCTGCGTCAGAGCTGCATGGCATCGAGCCGTGGTATCCACCCCCCTTCCCCTGCTGTGCAGGTGCTGCATGACTTGAAGTACTACCTGCTGTTCCTGGTACTGCTCATCGGCGGCTTTGCGTCCGCCTTCTTCGTCCTGTTCAGGCAGGACCAGGCAGACCACCAGGTCCGTGACCTCCCCCTGAACATTAACGCCCCCAGCACACCGCCAGGCTGCCTGCCGCTCATGGCTGCCCATGTTGCGCGCCCTGCAAGCGACCGGCTGTGCAACCACTTTCTCCGCAAGCCCACGAATCTAAGGCCCTCTTCGCTCTGTACATCTTCGCTGTCTCCATCCCATGCTAGTGTGACGCCGGCGGCCATCCACCTTTAAGTGACAGACCACATGGTAGCCCCATTTGCGTACAGGAGTTCTCCAGCCTTGGGCGGGCCTTTGTGACCATGGTTGCCTGGCTGGCGGGGGACCCCAACCTCACCCTGGCCTACAACCACTCCACCCACCCCGTGGCCGCTTGCCTGCTGGCCATTGCCTACGTGTTCATCCTGGGCCTGGTGCTGCTGAACCTGCTGGTGGGGCTGATGACTAACACCCTCAACAAGGTTACTGAGAATGAGTCGCTGCGGCTGCTGCTCAGCAAGGCGCAGATCATC